>VYZS01018621.1:3560-24433 GCA_013400695.1 Neodrepanis coruscans | reverse complement strand
CTATTGCCTGCGTAATAGCCCTTATAATGAAGTCATTTCTCTTGTATCTAAATGGGATTGTTCCACTTCTAATTCAAAACTCTTTTACCATCTCTGATGCAGGGAAGGTCCATCCTAACAGCACACAGATATTAGCGCTCATTCCAGTGCTACCTGGGGCTCCCTTCAGCCCTGTGAATTGTTTTCAGTCATACTCTCTACCTGCAGTTCACTTCACCATTCCTGCTGCCTATCCTCAGACACTTCAGCATCCTTTTTAGAAAGTGAGGCTTTAAAACACATGCTGTGCTCTAGTTTCAGATTTACCCAAACTGCATTATGTAATGCATCCATTGCTCACTTTTTGTCACACAGCAGATCCTCTTTATACACCCTGGGACAGTGATTGCTCTCCTTGCAATGGAAGATCTTACATTCTTTGTTACTTACTACAACCCCAAGGTATTATCCTATAGTAGTGTTTTATAAATATTTGTGTTGATTGTTTTTATTTGTCTCCAAGTGCATTATTGTCACATTCATCAACATCAAGTAAATTTTATTTTGTTGACTTCTCCCCATGATTCAGAACCTGCCAGGCAATACTGCAACTAGGATTTGTTATCCCTTTTCACCTATTCATTTTATGCTTTTTTGCTTTCAGCGATAGTTATGTTAAACATAGCATTGCCTCATATAGATCAAATGTCCAGAGTATAGAAGGGAATAAAAATACTTAGATAAATAATTGGAAGTTTAGAGTAGGATTTTTATTTTAAAAGAGAGAAAAATAAACTTTTTCTCATGAAATACAACAACTGAATTTAAATTTCCCCTCTTGTCCAAACTTGAATAAAAAGAAAGAAGATGAAAGAAAAAAAAATAGCCTCGTTAAAAAAAATGCTTAAAATTTTTGTCAACTCTAAAGTTTCATGTTCATCGGAGCTTTACATCCTTGGGAGGCAAAAGTGCTCTGAGTAATTAAGACAGAGGCTGTGACAAGGCAATACCTGCCTTTTATTCTGCCTCTTTCGCAGAAGGGACAGTACAGAAATCATTGCTCTGAAAAACAGTTCATCCCCTTTCAGGAGTGCTCTGAAACATTTGCCTGGAGTTAATCAGGAGCCACGGCTCAATGAGTCTCTACGTGTGTACTGTGTGGAGCAGGGACTGAAGCAAGCATGTAGTGCAGAAATTCAAACAGCAGTCCCTCGAGAAAAATTTTATTAAAACAAAGAAAATCACCATAACAATAATCTAAAACCACTCAAAATATGTCTCAAAACCAAAAATGTTAACATAACCAAAAATGTTACTTATTTCTTGACATTGTCTATGACCTTTTATATATTCATGCATAATTTCCTACAGAAACTTGCATAGATCAAAGAGAAAGGACAAGTTGGGGGGAATCCCATCTATAATAAAAAGGCATAACTAAACAGAGGTCTAGTTAATGAAAAAAGACATCTTTGCTCAGAGACACAAGCCAATGGACTGACTCCAGGGAAGCAGGCAAGAGTCTCATGCCCATTACTCAGGTATACACACTTCACAAAGCATCTGGCATGCACTGGGCACTGAAACCCTATCAGAACAAGTACCTGCTCCCACAGGCAGGTGTAAGAAGTTCTGGGTACATGTTGTCCATTGGGGGCTGCTCATGCTTCTGAAAATGGCATAAGGTTTTGTCTGCGGTTTGGCACTAAAGTAGTCCTGATTCTTTTCACTGAGATACAAAGACAAGCACCATATGATATGTCCCTGTGGATGGCTGACTCCCAGATGCCATTACCAGCTTGTGCAAATGTTTGTAAGTTTCATTAACCTTTGTAGTAAGTCTACCTTGTACCTGTATTGCTCATTCCCAACAGGTTTGAGAAACATTGGTTGAGAAACATTGAGAAACATCCCTAAGGCAAGGATGGGTACAGAAGGAGACCCCAAACAGGACTTCTTGATTACCCGAGACTTGCTCTGACAGATTAATTTTCATTAGTTGCACTTGCACACCTAATTTAGGGCTCCTCAGCAGACCGTAGTGTAAGCTGATTTCTTTGAAAGTAAATAACCCACAGTCAGAACTGTAACAGATGTTAGAGATGGGACCAGTAATTCACTTAACTCTGTCTCAAAACTCCTCTTTTCTATACATTTCACCTCAATATTCTCCAGGGCAATCACTAGCCCTGCTGAATTTGTGGTTCTCATTTAATTCCCTGACATGTTCTTTTTAAAGGCTTTATTTTCAGTTATTGAAGTACAAGAAATTGTTTTTGGCCTCAAGTCTTGGTTTGCAGAAAGGCAACAAGAAACTTCACTTTCAGTAACTAAAACAGAATGCTTTTTTTTATTTAGAATTTGTTTGTTTCTAGCTTTCGACCATGGCATGTTCTGGGTCTCCTTCCAGCCGAGTCTTAAACCATTCAGAGCACCAAATGCTGCCCCTGTCATACAGCATCCCCCAGTGGTGAAAAAGGCCAGCTCAAATCTGCTTTGGGTCTTGTTGGCTCCTGTGGGCAAGATAAACTCATCTGTGTCCTGCACTCGGTACTTGGGGTCCAGGTTCAGGTATGCTTTCTGTTTTAGCATGAACATCTCTGAGGGCCTTTCTGAGCCCACCTGCACTTTTCCACGACAGTCTATGTTCCCAATGGATGCAAATATTTTCCTGCTCTACCAATGGAGGGCACAGTGCTCAGACCAAGTCTTGGTCACAAAAAAGTAACTTAATTTGAGATTAATATCTTAGGTTTAGGGACAGTCTACACATCCCTCTGCCCTAGGGCTTTTTCATTTATCATGGAACAGAGGTTCCCTTGGATGGGTGGGATCTAACTGCAGGGAGTCAGGGTTAGGTACAACCCTACCTGGAGTCGCCCAGAGGACACCAGTGGATTTTTTTCAGAAACAGGCCCATGAAGGTACAGGATGTGATCACACAGCCCGTAGTCATATAGGCTGTGCCATGACCTAAGAGGTAGGTGTTGCCGAGGGCATTTCCCTGAGGGGGCATGTAGATGCACATGTAGATGCCATACACATGTAGTCATTCTTTTCATGGCATTGCAGCAGAAATGTTACTGAAATCATTACAAATTATGTCTGCTGTATATTTTTTTTTATTCCTTTACTTAGGCTATAATTAGAGCACAAACAAACAAACAAACAAACACAAAAACATGTTGGATTTTTCTGTCATGATCTATGTTTAGGGCTTGGCATGATTCAATTCTAATTTCAACTTCAGTGATAACACTTTATTACCCATGTTCTTTATTTATAGTTACACATAGCTTATTTATACTGATGTAAATATTTTTCGACTTCCATCCAGGAAAGTGCTACGTTCATTGGTTGAAAGAAAAGCAGCTTCTCTTTTTTGAATAGCTGGTGTGATTTCAAAGAGATGGGGTCTACAAATTCATCTACCATCACAAAATTTAGCCCTTAATCTATACAGAAAAGAAATGACAAATAGATTACAAAACCCTTCCTGACAGAGCTGGTCCATTCTCTGTTTTCTGGGAATACTACACAAGGTGACAACATGAATCACAAGTAACATTCAATGTGGGCTTCAGCAAGCTAGAAAATGCTCTTTTGTCTTTGGAGGAGGGAGAAATAAATTGTGTTATTAGAAACAAAGATGAGCTAAGGAAAAAAAAGGTTTTAAGTATTTTGTGCATCTAGATAGTCCAAGAAGATCCCATATGGAAGATGAGCAAGTGTTAACAGAAAGATCATTAATAAAGTAATACGCCTACTGGAAACAAATACCACAACAGCTTAGAAAAAAAACAGACCAAAAGTTAGCCCACGGTTAGGTAAGTAAATGGATGTCAGTGTGGGAGCATTATTGCAGAGAGGAAGCAGCATGAGTTTGGGCAGTCACAGGTCAGACACTTTATCATCCAACTCTCCAGTACCCCAGGACTCCAGTACCAATCAACTGATACTCAACTAGTGGAAAAAGTTTATTGAATTGAGGCTGCTTGGTAGTAGAGAAAGAGAGCATGAGAGTGATTACCAAGAGGAAGCCTCAGTTTATTCAGGAGAATTGATGCCAAGACTGCAGTGTGATCTGTGGGGGCACAGAGATCATGTTTCCCCTGACTCCAGGCAAGCTGAGGGACTTCCTTGCACAGGAAAGTGGAGGGACTTTGGGCATCTCGTCTGCATTCCTCCACCCACAACGGTCAATTTCCTCCCAAGGCACCCAAGTATGGAGTTCCTTCCCCACCTTCTGCTCATGAGCACGGCTGTCCAAAATTGTGCTGCTGGGAAACTCTATTTATTGCTCAATAATATGAAAGCTGAGAATTATTATGTCAAAATTTTCACACACAAAGGGAGAGGCTTAATTTTGAAAGAATTTATAACAACAAAAAATAATTGATCCCTACACACAGGAAACATGGGAGTTACTGGTTCAGGGCTGAAGAATGAGAGAATGGGGGGTGACTGCTACTGTCTTGACACTGGTACTTTTGCTGAATGATTTGGCACAGCAAATCAAAAAAGCCAAAGCTGTAACTGTTTTCTGTCGTCGCTCTAATAATCCTAAGTGCTCTGAGGAAATTGCCACTAAACATTTTACACAAAGTATTTGTGGAACAAGCCTTAAGAACTATTGTTAGCAAGAGAATAACAGATATTAATGAGCATTTTTCCCCAGCTAGTGCACCAGTGGAGAATTTACAAGTCCAAATGTGCACTAAATTTAAAAAGTACAATTTTAATTCTATCCTGAAGAGTATTTAAATCTGAAAGAAAATTACCAGCTAACAAACTAGGGTATCTGAAGTACAATTGTTAAAGATAAAATGCCCTTACTTCTCCACACAAAAGCAACCAAATCCATCAATCTCAAAGTTTTTATTCAAAACACCATTGCCAGGAAATGTTTTCAAATTCAGACAAAGGGAAAAAACCCCACAATCATAAATATATCATTAAAAGCTTTGTGTAGCAAATGAGATAGACATTAGGTCAGCTCAGAGCCCTTGTTTTATGCCAGAGATGTAGCCATGCATCAGTATGAGAGAGTTGAGTGCCCAGCACTTGTATAACAAGATGTTATATTTTTTTCACATGATACGAGCAGCTATATACAAAGTTAGAGGAGAAAGAAAGCCTCCAAACCCTTCTTACATTACAGGTTGGGCAGAGATACCTTTGTGATGAAGTTCAGTTCTTGGATAGGTTCAAATTAATAGCATTTTTTTGGTCTAGCCTGAAATTTGATGCACCTCACAGTCAGAGGGAGGCTGAAGTTGTGGGCTGAGGGAAGCAGACAGATAACAGGTGCTCTTTTAAGCAATATGTGCATGGATGAATAAGTACAGATGTGTGTGAAGATTGGGTGAAGCAAACCATGGTTTCTGAATAAGCTCAGTCTCTCAGGATGCACTTGCTGTGCCTTTATATCAGTCCACCTTTGATGACAAAATATTGGCAGCAAATCTCAGGCAACCTCTGGTTGCCTTAGTATGTAAATGAGTAGCAGCTGGGAAAAAAATAGAGTTCATGTGGGGACATTGAAGAGCTTTCTGAGTTATCAATTTTTACATGTGCTCAAGGGAGCACAATGGGGAAATAGATCTTGTGTCAGCTCAGGTTACCCAGAAATTTCTATAGTTTGCCATAATTTGCCATCCAGCCCTGCCTCTAAATTGACTGAACCTGGATAACACTGCATAATAACCAACACAAGAGAGCTTTGAAGCAAAAATGCTTGAGAAAAATTGCTCCAAATGCTTGCTAAAGGGATTTGTATCTAAGTTGCTACACAAAACTTTTTCTTGTGTGAATCATAGAATTATAGAATACACTGAGTTGGAAGGGATCCACAAGAATCATTGAAGTCCATCTCCTGGCCTTGCACAGGACCACCCTAAGGCTTCTTGAACTCTGGCAGGCTTGTGTCCACTCTCCTGGGAAGTGTCTTCCAATGCCCAACCAACCATCTGGTTGAAGAACCTTTTCCTAATATTCAATTTAAACCTCTCCTGACACAACTTCATGCCACTCCCTTTGGTCCTATCACTGGTCACCAGGGAGAAGAGGTCAATGCCTGCCCCTTCACTTGCCCTCACAAGGAAGTTGTAACTGCAGTGAGGTCTCCCCTCAGTCTCTTCTTCTTCAGGATGAACAGACCAAGTGACCTCAGACACTCCTCATACAACTTCCCCTCCAGGCCCTTCACCTTTTTTTTGCCTTTTCTTGGACACTGTCCAGTAGCTTAATGTCTTTCTCATATTGCAGTGCCCAAAACTGCACACAGTATTCAAGGTGAGGCCGCACCAGTGCAGAGGAGAGCATGACAATCCCCACCTCGACCAGCTGGTGATGTTCTCCCTGATGCCCCCCAGGACACAGTTGGCACTCCTGGCTGCAAGGGCTGCTGGCTTGTATCCAACTTGCCATCAACCAGGAGCATCTTATTCCCCAGGCTGTCCACAAACCCAGGTGCCCCATCCCAGGTGCAAAATATGGCACTTATCTTTGTTAAACTTCATACAGCCCTCTAATTTATCAATAGTAGGAGGACCTCTCTGTAAGTCCTCTTTGCCTCTGAGGTAGTTGACAGATTCTCCTGGCTTAGCTTCATCAGCAAACTTACTTGGTATGACTCTGAGTCGTGTGTCCTAGTCAATGAAGATGTTGAAGAGAATACTGAGGTCTATCATAGAAGAAAACCAGCAGTGACCATCATCCAGGATGGCAATTGCCCCGCTACATGGCCCAGCTTTCCCTTTCTACACATGAATGTCATGTATCAGCAGGGTGATGGGATTATTCTTGTCCAGTTTCCATCTCTGCCCTCTGCAAGACTGGATCTCAGGCATCCTGAGCCATTCAGCTGCTGGGTAAGCAGAGGACACAGATGACAGCACATCTTTTCCCCACACTGCACAGGTTTTCTGCTGCTGTTCAATCTCATCCTGCTCATACAGGCATTAAAATTATTTTAAATTTGCAAAAACATCCATACTATTAAGACTTATTTCCAAGCTCCTGTATTCCTTGTATTTGTTATGTCTTTCCTTGCAAACGTGTGCAGCCAGTGCCCAGGTTGCACTTGCTTTAGGACTGTAGCTGTTTCTGCACATGTTGCTGTACTCAGTTGCTCGCTGACGGCTCTGAGTCAAGGGTCCCCTCAAAATACTTCATACAGAGGCAAGAGGTGCAAGATGGCAGTTAATAGCCATTTTCACACAAGTCTTTGAGAAATATCTGCACCCAGGGCCAATTCAAAACAAAAGTCTGACTTTCCATGCATCTCTTTCTCTCTGCTGCTTGCTCAGACCTAATCATTAGAACCTGATTTCTTCAGCAAAGATGAATGCATTGACAGGGTATTTTTGTGTCCTGTTGTTCATGAATCATTGTTCCTGTCACACAATAACTGTAATTACTACTTTTCTAGATTTTTGGCCGATTGTCTTAGCAGAAGAAAAAAAAAGACCAGCAGAAAAGAGAGGGTGCAAAATAAAAGTAACTTCCTGCCTCTTGCTATTAGAGTTGTTCCCTTTAGGCCAGAGCCCATATGCATGCATATGTGAATGCATTGCTTCTTCTACTTCACAGTGCCTGGGGTAGTTTGTCTAGTTTCAAATTGGCCAAAGTAGATGAAAGGTTGCAGAAGGATTTTTTTAATCTGTTAATATGTTATGAGAGCGCAAGAAAGCATAAAAGGTGTGGGAAGGCAGAGAGAAAATGTAAAATAAGTTTGTTTGAATTAAAGGAGAACATGACATGAGAATTTCAAAGTTTCTGGCACCAGACTTTTATAGTAGCAAAAAAAGAACTTTCCCTCCCACCTCCTTTTCTTATTCTCTGAGAGGACATGCCCCTATGTAGAACATGGGAGTCTTGGTTTGATTAGGTCTGTAGTAAAGAGATAAGAGACTATCTCACAACTGGACTCCTCCAGAAAGTTCCTGGCTGTTTACATATCTCAGAAAAACAAGGAGTGTCACCACTGATACACCCAGGATCTACAGCCTACCTGACCCCAGGAGATGGCGGGACATGACCAGACAAGAAACCAGAGGACATCCTCTTCCTGGGCAGCTGTCAGGTCCCTGCTATTCCCTTTCCTTCCCATTTGAAATATCAATTTATTCCTTCTTCTCATGCCCACTACGTCTTTTTTCCCCTTTTTTTCTTCACTTTATGTAAGACAATTTTTAGCAATTTCAGACAGGTCCAGCTGTGGTTAATTTGTCATGGAGAAAGTAATATCAAATGCAGCAGTGCTCAAGAAACAAACAACTCAGTGCAAAACCTTACCCTAATTGATTGATGAAAGGAAAATTAGGGTTGCCTCCATAGCAATTTCCATAGCAATGGGAATAGAGAGGAAGCTATGTTGAGAATTGTGGGCAACCCACTGCAGCTCTTGGGACTCTGAATTGCTGGGCACAATGGCACTGGCAACGAGGTGCCAGCCAGTGTGCCTAGGGCTCCCACCAGCAGCCAGTGGTGGATAAAACCACTTTCCTCCTGAGGAGCACCCAGGGCAGGGCACTGTGACCGTGGTCAAGCCCATTTAGGGGAGCAGTGAGCACATCGTGGTACGGAGGGATGGAGATTAGGTTTCTTCCCCAACTCTGCTCCCTCGCCAAAGGAAATGGATGCCATCATTTTTGGTCTTTTCCACTCCCTTTGCATTTCTTTCAGGCATGAAAAAAGATTCTGCCTCAGCCCAAGTACTGATGGCTACCACTTCAAACAGACTGACTTTCTTCTATTTTCTCTGTAACAAAGTCATTCAGGAGGCTTCCCAGCAAGTTTTTCCCTTTCAAAAAAATTTCTTCAGATGCCCTGGGCAATTGGGACACACTGACTATTATTGAGAACATGCTCTTTTGTTTTGATGGTTAAAAATTGACTTGCTTTAAAATTGACTAATGATATGGGGTATGTCTTTTATTTGCTTTATTGGAGATATCTTAAAGAAGGCTTGACTTCAGAGAAGGAAGTCCACTACAGGAGTCTCAGTGTGGGGAACCACAGTCACCCACATTGCCAACTGCTTTTGAAAATCTTGGTCATGCAAATTTTTGTGTTCATTTTGTTTGTCAGGAAGGCCACAAAAAGCAAAATCAAGATCCTGGCAGCTAACTCATGAACAAATGTTACTGCTAATTTGGTGTAGTACAAATTCAACAGTTTACAAATTTTAATAGACCTTAGAGAAAAAAACAACTGAAAGAGAAAAAAAATTACCCTAATTCTGGACTTGAAGCCTGAAAAAACAAATTAATCCATTTTCATAGTTGTCTGTTGGGCACACTTTCCTTAAGCCTTACATTTACCCAGGCTTAATTCCTGCTCTGTAATGGCTCAATCCTAACAGGAATTCAGCATCTAGTGCTATTTCTCACAGCACATGGTGCTATAGCTGGCTTCACCTCTATGCTCTAAAGCCTTACCCTTTACAAAGTCAGAACGTACACTGCTACTTTTGGCAACGTTTTGATTAATGGTTATGACCAAGACAGCATCAGAAGAAAAGAAAGGCAAGACTGGCGTGATTTTCTCCGCGCTGCCTTTGTCTGGCTCACCTTTTTTAACAGCCATTCCTGAAAAAAGTGGAAAGACCACTCCTAAAAAGCCTTTCTCCTAAAGAGGGGCCTCTTCATTATTGTCCAGCAGCCTAGAGAACAGGTAGAAGAAAGTGCCTGAAAGAAGACAGCCTGATGACAGAGGGAGAAACAAAGGTCTTTTCCAACATAAAGATTCTAAAACTCTATGACATGTAATGTACCAATTGACCTGAAGATGGATTTCCCTCAAAGAAACGACATCTTTTTTTATCCACCTGAATTTATAGAAGTAAGTTTTACAGCACTGTTTTTCATGGCAGACAAAAGTTAGCAGGCTCTAAGGAGCATATATATTTCAGCAATTTGTAAAAAGTTAAAGAGTCAGTGTATCAGAGAGATGACTTAAGGGACAAAAACAAACTGGAGGGGAAAGGAGTGAGGGGAAACAGAGAAGTGCTAAGCATGAATTTGGGCTTTGCCAAAGATTTCTACTTTTTTTGCTAAATACCCTTTCAACAGCATCCTTCTGGGGAAAACTGAAGATTTCTATTGAAAAGCTATTGAAGTATTGCTGTTAGGAGCATTTTCTGATATTCAGCTTTCTAGTGTAGTAATTAAAATTTGCCAGGGAGGGAAAACATCCTTTGTTGTTGTTGACAATTTTTAGTAAAAAATCTCTCCTTCCTTACCTTCACTGGGGAATGAAGCTTACACTTAATGCAGAGCTAGAGCAAAAGACAAACAAGGAGAATGACAAAATTAGACAAGTCAAAACATCCTGATTTGTTTTTTATCTACTCTTTGATACTTTCTCTTCTCAGCTTCCTGTCTTTTTTTTTTATACTTGTCTACTTGTTTAGACCATCCATTTTTTACGCAGGGATTGCTATTGAGTTTTCACAAATCTTAGCATCTTGTGGGCTTGACTGGCAGAAGGTTAAGGGTTGCAGCATATGCCAGTCACTGCAGACAGACTGCTAGAAAGAAAGGTCATCTGGACAGCCCTTTGCCATAGTAAACAGCAGGGGAACCCAAAAAAGAAGTCTGAAGTACTCAAGGGGAAAAAAAAGGCAAAAAAGAAAAAAAAAAAAAAGAGTAGATCCCTTGTTCTGAAAGAGACTTAGCCAAACAATCAACTAGCACCAATGAAAACTATCATAACCAGCACCCCTGCTGGCTGAGTATTCAGTCAGACACTGGAAAGTGTTGTTGTTGAAGGCTGGTAGTTTTGTTATGTGGTATTGTTATGCCGTATTTCGCTCCAGCTTACAGTTCTATGTGCCATCAACACCAAGGCAAGACTACACATTTGCTAGATGTACCTGACCAGACCCTCTCAGCTCTAATTCAACGTTTATTTTATGACCTTATTAGGCCTGGATTGGCAAGGCCCTGGTGCTTGTTCATATGTACTTACAGGGAAGGCATGATGCTCAGACAGAAGTGGCATTGTTTCAGAGAAAACAATCAGGATTGATAAACTAAGCACAGATCAGTCAGTGTCAGATATAGACAGGAGTTGATATCGCTAGGGTGGCATTACAAATATATTCTTACACAGATTATTTGCAAAGAATGAACATAATGCTCCAAGAGATGAAGAACTCCACCTGCTCTAGAGATGTAGCTATAGCAACCTCCACATGATTACATTGCTAATCTGCAGGTGTTGAAGCGGCATAGATAGATGCTGTTGAGTAATTCAGCTTCAAATAGATACTTTGATCTGCATAACAGCTTGCATTCATGTCCCAAATATGGATAATTTCCAGTTCTGCAATTCTTCCCTATAAAAGAAAAATTCCCATCCTTCATTTTATAAAGGGAGTCTTAAAACTTGCCATGCTATCTAACAAGATAATCAGCTCCCTTATTTTTGGGTGGGGCAGGAGCAGAGGGAAAAGAAATCTTTTCACTGCCAAAAATATCTGAACTGTTTCTTGCATATTTTTACTGAGTGACAAACCAAAGAGAAAACTTGTTCTACTTTCCTGTATATATGATGTAATGATGAATCAATTGTATCTTCACATTAAAGACAGTCTATTCTGCTGCAGACATTGGCAGCAGTATCTGAACATGTACTGGATCAGTTCATGCTTCATTAGCAGCCACAACACTGTTAAAAACATCACACTAACGTCTGTCCTGCTGTACTCTCCATAAGATGTAATTGAACTTGGTGGGGTTGCCTGGGATAGAAGTCAAGGCAGAATATGGCTCATCATCAAAGATCTCCAAGGGAACCTGGACCTTTGATAAGTAAAATCTGCAATTCACTGATTCAATAAAAGAAAGGAATTAAACAGCTCCAAGAGAAAAATGACCCTTCATTGTAGTCCCTTCTAATCTGCTGGAGCACTCCTTTGGAAGGGTAGTTCAGCCACACACTCATCATTTCATGAAAGCTAGTTAAGGACATTGGATGAAGCTTCTAAGGTCTGTATCATATACCCCTTTCCCTCTCTCTTTTTTTATTTTTTTTTGCCGTCTGAGCAACCCACAGACCAGTTGATCCCTTCACTTCCTGAAGCACCTAACTACCCTGCTTCCTGCCTGTTTCATTGATTTCTTCTCATCTTTCAGCACAATCACCTTATTCTTTTATCTGAATGACTTTTTTGTGTTAAAGAACAGCAAATTAAAAGAGAAAAGTCATTTGAAATTGATTAAACAATGTTGAATACTTGGCTTTCACATACATTAACCGCATGCATGTGGCAGTAAGTGGACCATGACACAACAGCCAACTGGTTTTCTCATGGCAGCTGTTAGGGGGTGAAATGAGGTTCTGGTTTTTAAAATATATTGTTTTTAACTTTTCTCCTTGTTTTCCTTTTTTCCCCTTTTATCCGTGGGGGACAGGGGATTATTTTTTCGTGGGGGAGGAGATGGGGAGGGGGGTGTTGGTTTTTTCGAGGGTTTTGGGGAGAGGGGGAGCAGGGAGAGGCGGTTGCTTTCAAACCTGTATTCTGTGTTTTATAAGAAAACAAGGCATACAGATCTCACTGCATTGCAGGCGCGGACTTGGCATGGTGAGGGAGGCATGGGCCGGTCCCCTGCGGTTCCCTGTGGCTCCATGGGTGTGCGGGGCGGCAGCGGGGCCGCGCCGCCCGGTTCTGGTCACCATACGGGAGAGCGGCTCCCACGTGGAGATGGCGGCAGCTTTTCCATCCACAGGGCGGCCCTGTCCTGCGGCCACCTGCACGGCGACAAGGGGCGAGCCCTGCGGCACCTGCTGTGGGCTCAGCAGCAGTGAGCACGGCACGGGAGAGGGCAGCACCCCGTCTTGTCCTGCGGCCGCGACTAGGGCAGCAGCAGAGCAGCGGCAGCAGCAGTGCCTCCGTGGAGTCAGCGTCAGCAGCTCCCAGCTGCAGCAGCAACGCGGCAAGCTGTGGAAGGTGCAGCCAGCTACGCAGCAAGCTGTGGCAGGTGCANGAAATGAGGTTCTGGTTTTTAAAATATATTGTTTTTAACTTTTCTCCTTGTTTTCCTTTTTTCCCCTTTTATCCGTGGGGGACAGGGGATTATTTTTTCGTGGGGGAGGAGATGGGGAGGGGGGTGTTGGTTTTTTCGAGGGTTTTGGGGAGAGGGGGAGCAGGGAGAGGCGGTTGCTTTCAAACCTGTATTCTGTGTTTTATAAGAAAACAAGGCATACAGATCTCACTGCATTGCAGGCGCGGACTTGGCATGGTGAGGGAGGCATGGGCCGGTCCCCTGCGGTTCCCTGTGGCTCCATGGGTGTGCGGGGCGGCAGCGGGGCCGCGCCGCCCGGTTCTGGTCACCATACGGGAGAGCGGCTCCCACGTGGAGATGGCGGCAGCTTTTCCATCCACAGGGCGGCCCTGTCCTGCGGCCACCTGCACGGCGACAA
Source organism: Neodrepanis coruscans (assembly GCA_013400695.1). Classification (NCBI taxonomy): domain Eukaryota; kingdom Metazoa; phylum Chordata; class Aves; order Passeriformes; family Philepittidae; genus Neodrepanis; species Neodrepanis coruscans. The sequence goes on along the minus strand of VYZS01018621.1, from coordinate 11,023 downwards.
GGGGCGAGCCCTGCGGCACCTGCTGTGGGCTCAGCAGCAGTGAGCACGGCACGGGCGAGGGCAGCACCCCGTCTTGTCCTGCGGCCGCGACTAGGGCAGCAGCAGAGCAGCGGCAGCAGCAGTGCCTCCGTGGAGTCAGCGTCAGCAGCTCCCAGCTGCAGCAGCAACGCGGCAAGCTGTGGAAGGTGCAGCCAGCTACGCAGCAAGCTGTGGCAGGTGCAGCCAGCTCTCCCCACTCGGCCGTGAAAAGCACGGCTCAACCATGGTGCCACGGTTCCATGCCACACTGGCAGCGAGCGCGGTCGCTGGTATCACACATGCTGGCAATGGGCGCATGATGCCAGCGGCCCTCATGGCGAGTGGAGCCACACCCACGGGTGGCTGCGCTGGCACACAGGGTGAGGCCAGCCCGGGGCTGGAGCCGTTGTCAAGAGGGGACCCAGGGTGGCAGCGCCCAGTGCCAGGAGTAGCCCCAGGGCCCTTGGGGCACCCCACAGCGTTGACGGGAGGCAATGGTGGCCCCTACCCCTTCGGCAGGCTGTAGCCATGAGGCATTTTGGTGGGAAATGCTGCCATATTGCCTCGTGGTGAAGCCTCAGTGAAAGGGAGGTGCCCAGCGCCACTAGCCACTCCAGAGGCGATCTGCACTGAGAAGGTCCCCTGAGATCACGCAAGAAGGGGCACCCTATAAAACCTGCAAGCCTGGAAGTTCTCTCTCTCTTCAGGCTCGGCTCTCATCGAAGCTGCATCTTGGCATCTCCTCTGCTCTCTCGGCCTTTTCCCATGGCTCAAGCAGCAAGGCAGCTGGACTGACAGCAGAGGCAGCACAAGGCTGAGGACCACGTGGTTCACCAGTATTCTCTTCCCTTTGGGCTCCCAGGGTTTCTTTTCACTTTTCTGTCTTCCAGGAACCCCAGAATGGAATTTGGCACCATTTCACAGGCCAGCCTCCTTCCTCCCTTGCTCCACCAGCCTAGCAACCAGCCCAGTCTGTCCCTTGCATCTTTATTGTAGTTTTTTTGTTGTTGTTGCTGTTGTTGTTTGTAAAATAAATTTTGTTGGTTGTTGTTGATTCTATTGCAGTCTCTCATCATTTATAACGCCCTCTAGTGTCCAAATCAGGACAGAGACTGTCTTGTCCCTTGCCTAGGAAGCAGTTTTCCAGAAAATGCCACCTTATTGCCGAATTCAAACATTCTTCATTCCGCCCCAGAGTTCCCCGCTCCACCGCTTTTCTAACTGCTCTTGCCTCCACTCTGTCCCCCTGCACCATTGACCCCCTGACCATATCTTGGTGTCCTGCATTTTGTCACAGCCCCAGAATCCTTGCATCCACTGCCTTGGCCATCCAGGATACCCCTGGCCCCAGGAGCCACCAGGCTCCTTCACCTTCTGCATCTTCTGCCCATCTAGGACATTTCCAACTCTTTGTCCCTGGCAACTGTGTGGCTCTGGCCACAGGGACTATCCACCTCTTGCAGGGTTAGGGGAAAATCAGAGATGGGGGGAATTACAGCATTTACAGCATCTGTCTTTCACACTGAAGAGACATTGTGCATTGGTCTTTTTAGCTTGGTCCTGGGTATCTTGCATGCTCAAGCATTGCACATCAGACAGATTGGTTCTGCCTGGTTACCCTGCAGCAATTGCACTTCCCACTGCAGGTGGTCAGTCTGAAATCACAAACTCCTTCTCAGTATGGCCATGTTAATTACATACCTCTCTTCTCACTCTTTATTAATTAAACCTCCCATGAGTTTCTCCTTTACTTTGCCTGGTATTGATATCAAGTAAACTGGATTATATTCACCTGCATGATTTCATTTATCTCAGAATTTTTACACAATATTGACATTGAACTATGATAATCTTCCTATCTAAAAATATTAATATTAATATCTATTAATAGCTAAAAATATCCTGCAATGACTTTGGGGGGCCACTTTCGTGGACCTTCCTATTTAAAAAACGGTTACGCTTAGTGCAAGTTGTTCGATATCCTTGTTAATTAGTAATGTGCCAGAAAATACATTATTCTCAATAGAAAGTAGAAATAATTGTTGAACAGTTTGTTATTAACATTTCATTGTTATTAACGACTAGGCTGTCTTCAGCTAGTAGTGAGTCTATGGCATTGATAGTTTTTCTGCCATTATTCATGTGTTTTCAAGAAAATCCTTCTTAAACAAAGTCTGACTAGCCACGAAGTTTTTTTGTGATGTCTTTAGTATCCTTTACAATTTTCTACACCTCATAAACTCTTATTTATATGGATTTTTATTGCCTTCCCCTTTTTACCATATGTTGCATATTGCTTTTTAATTCAGTATTCCTGCCTTCATTCTTCCACTGAAAGAGAATGTGCTGTTCACCAATATTATTCAGCAACTTTACTGTGAAATAATGGCTTTTTGACCATTTAATATGTGCTCCTGCCTAATAACTTTTTACACTCAGTTTCACTTGAAACTTTTCTCATTGTGGGAAACTTGTATCTTTAGCTACTAAATGCATGTGGCACTTGGAGTTACACAACTTGTCAGGGCAGTGATGGTAGTTGTCCCTAGGCAGCCTGTGTTTTTGCTTCAGCAGTCTTCCTTGCTGCACAGTCCAGCACCACAGGAAGACACCGGTCTGCACCCGAACTGGTGCTGCAAAGAGTCTCTCTTCTCTGAAGGACAGTGTTTCAGTTTCACAAGTGTGTGTGTGTTTATGAAGCAGTTCTCCGACACACAGGCAGAGGTGGTTTGCTGCCTCTGGGATGCCCGCCACCCTCAAATCAGTAATGGTGGAGAATGCATCACCTTGTCTTTTACAGCCTATGCCCTGCCCACAGGTTGTATCCAGTGCTTTTAACACTGTCATCATACAAAGCCTTCCAGGAAGTTTCAGTAGTTCACTTCTGTCAGATTTCTTACCATCAGGGATTATGTTAATTTCCTCCTCCTTGTTTCCCATACTCCTCATATTGGTCTATAAATGCATGGAAAACAAGGGCTCTGGTGACACAAGAGATGGGAAGGGTCTCTGGCCAAATGGGAGCCCCTGACCCACATAGTCTCATGGGAATGTGAAGCTCAGATGGAGAAAGATGCTGGCTCAGAGGTCATGACAGAGCTGAACTGAACTCTCCCTTTTAATCCTCTGCCTCAACTGCAAGATTTATCCTTACTCCCAAATTGCTTTTGAGCTGTATTGCTCTCAGATGTGCAGAAGTATTTTTATTGAGCCCAAAAAGCCTCTCAGTTATCTAAGCTGAGAGGGCAATGTCATATATTGCTGAAGGAAAATCTTAACTTTCTCTCTCTATGTGTATGCTGGTCCATAGTGGAAAGAGTTCCATGTAGAAAAATATTATTTTGGGAATCAAAATCAGCAATTTTTCTTGTTTGAATGTGCTGGTTTTCACTTTGCTGGCACTTCAAGTGCAAGGTCATGTGGCAAATCATTATAACAGCAATGTTTATCTCTGAAGAACTCCGTCAAGAATTGATTTGAAAAAGGTTTGGTAGTGCCTTGTGTTTTTTTTCTCGATAGCAGCACCATTATTCAAAGCCTATTTATGCTAAATCATTTGCTGCAGAGATATCTTCATTTTAATTGTAGAAAGAAACCTTAAAAAAAAAAAAAAAGGAAAAAACTGCCAATATTCTTGAGGCAGGAATAGTGTTTTTAAAATTTTTTATGTTTAATTGTATCACATTAGCACCCACGGATGCTACCAGAAATTCAGGGAAATACTCTTTAGAGAGATCCCGGAGAATCACTTGGGCAAGCCTCATTCTTGAAGCTGTAACAGCATCAACATAACTCTGTCCAGCCTGTGCACTCACACATACACATGCATTTCTATCTGTGTGTGTATCCACATACACACCAAATGACAACTTTCATTGTCCTTTGCTGTTTTTAGTAGTCTTTAAAACCTTACACAGGTGTCGTATCATAGAAATACAGCTTTTAACACCAGCTGGTTTCAGTTTGCTAAGTGTTTTATCTAGCAGATTAGATTACACACTCTAGGGAAGAAAGTGACTTAACCACATTGTACAGCAGGTAAAGTGCTTTGGGGTCTGTGTTGTGTCATTAAGACCAATATGAAGAAGCAGCAAGACTTATCTTAATCTTGCTGATTGCCTCAATTAACACAGTCCCTATAGTGTCCTCCTTGATATCTAATCCCTGCAGTTTCTTGTTCTGTATTTTGCTCTAACAATATTATCAGATTGTTGCCAAGGGTATAAAAGTACATATTAAGTAAGTGAGGATGTGGCGGTTATTTAGAGAAGCCACGTGCTTAATTAACATGGAAATCAAGCAATGGACTATTAAGTCTTTCGTGTAAGGGAAGAAATGTACTAGATATAGGCCCTAAAAATAAAAAGTTAAAAAAAAGGAAAAAGTGTACAGGGAAGGAGAATAATTATACGCACAATTCAAAAGTTATGCCATTCATAACAACCTGTCTACTCCTGGCAAACACTTTCATCATTTGGAAATAACTTTTCATACACAGCAACATAAGCGAGCAGCAAAAAAGAGGAGGGCTGTCCTCCCACATCTCACACATCCAAAATGTAGTGAAATTATCTCTATATTCATGGGACTTTTCCTTATTCCTGAGGGTAGCCCCTGCTTCCAAAGCATCACTGAGTGCATTCTGTAGTCATGCAAGGACAGATAAATATGAAGATTCAGATCTAGGGAACTTGATAAAATGCTGATCTATATCCAGCCAATTCTGCAAATGATGCCTAACATAAAGATTGCTGTGTCAAAAAAAAAAAATCCCTAGCTGAGAGTAAAAGTCATTTTGGGAGACTGACAACCTTGAACTTGGCAGTGAGTGCTGCTACCAGAAGAAAACACATGGTTGAAATTCCTTTCTGTTCTCTTATTTGCCATCTGATGCTCTGGACAGCTTTCAACCAGTGTCCCAGGGCCGGGATGCTGGGATGAGTGAGCATGACCATTACAAACGAGAGCACCTGCAGGTCCTTCCCCAGGGCAGCAGGGAGGAAGGCAGCAATTCTCCTCCACTGCGTGTATTCTGTAATGAAACCTCACCCTGAGGATTGTGTCCCCATCAGTATGAGCCTTCTTTCCTCTAAAGTCTTAAGATGAGAGCCTTCAGTTTAGAGATTTTCTTTCTTTTTCCTTTTTCCCCATCCCATCTTACCCACAGTGTATAACATATAGGATCGTGTTTTGGAGAAGAATGGTGGAGAGTGAAATGTTCATATCAAACACTGCATATTTAATCATGTCAATCCTTAAATATTTTATCTGGATCAATCTTTGAAATCAGCTCAGCACTCATTGAATCAGTTGACAACTGCCATGGAAGATCTCAGCAGAGGCTCTTTTGGTAAACAGCTGCTGCAAAGAGTTTTTCCTCTCTACTTTCCTCTCCCAAAATTTTAAGAAATGTACACTGTTTCTAAGATAGGAAGCCCATTCTGTCTTTTGTATTGCCTTTCCTAACTGCCTTCCCAACTATATGTTACAGTGACATCCAGGACATCACCAAAAGGAAATATTTCTGGAAAAGGAACAGATGTCTACCAGTGAAGTTCTGTGTAAGAATATCCCATTCTTACTGCTCACAATGCAAAAATCACTTCATTTGCATTTCTGTGGTTTAAATGTAGATGGTCTAAGATAAGTCACTGTCAGACTCCTGTAAATATTGATGACTGCTCCAGGACCTGGTTTGTAACCATTTCTTTCTCTTCTGTCACTGAGAGCAACATAGTAGCAGAAATGCCAATGGAGTTTTTGAGAGGGAAATAAATACCTTCGCTTAGTGGGTGACAGCAAAAGAAAAGAAGAAAGTTAGGGAGGAAAATTTCCAAATGGATAATGAATTAAGCCAGGTTGGGCGCTGGTGAATCGTAATTAGAAATCTGACATATCATCGCTCTTCCGCCTTTGTGCTCCCTGCACTCAAAGGGATGCTCAGCACCAGCCGCATGTCTCTGTGTTCCCCACCTGTTGGTGACCATAATGCCAGCGATAGAGCCTGCTGTGGGTCCAGGTGGGCTGGATGCAGCCACCCAGCATCTCACTGGGGATGACACTACTGCTCCTCTTATGCCAATGAAAGGACGGAGACCATGCCAGCAAAAATGATGGAAAAAGGTGATTCTGTGGCCACCCCACCCTGGAGGGACAATCCCTCCAGAGATTATCAGTAGGTCTGGTGAATTGCATTTATCTTGTCTATTGTGAATAGATCTTGACAATTCTTTCTGCTTTTACTTTTTTTTTTTTTTCCTGATGACAGTTTCAACACTCCTAGTTGAGACCTCTTGGTGAAGTGCCTGAAGATATAAAGGAGGGAGTGAGAGCATCAATCTGCATCTGCTCTCTCCTGCAGAGAGTTGTTACCAGTCATCTTGTCTGGACTAGCAGGTGAGGGACAGTATGACCCAAAGTGAAGCCCCAGAACTAGGTGAGGTTCTCCCAGACTGTGCTATGAGAAGGTCACATCCTTGGGCCTCAGTTTCTCCAACTCTAAAATGAGAAATACACTTACTGCTCCAATTTATTTAATGGCTTAGAGGAAAAGTACTCAGTAAGTGCTACGGTTTATTATTCTAATGTGACTGTAAAATCATGATGTCTTTATTGCAAAATGATCTTTAAAACATGAACCGTTAGGATAGTGACTGAAATCATTGATATCAAATTGTTCTGCTTTTGCCCTTTCACATCGATACTTCAAATGAAAATTGTCCTGTGGGTGTTTATAAGATTTGATGAGGATAACTTGTCTTTTCAAACCTTGTTCATGAGGGCAAAAAAGCCCCCAGATGTTTTCGTAATTAAAAAGTACTAAGGTTTCTGCCTGTTTAATTCTGAAGCTGTGCTTTAATATTTAAATTCCAAACCCACTACTGATGAACAATCAACCATGTGGTGAACATCAACAGGATGAAAATGAATCTCCAATTTTTAAGAGGTGGTGCAGGCAGATGTCCCCACATCTTGGTCCCATTCAAGACTATTGAGCCTACTGAGACATCAAAGGGGTGACAGCCATGGTGCCCTATCCCTCCCATCTACCTGCAGCAAGGGAGTGAAGGTGTCTCTGCTCGTTGGTGTGATTGTCCACTGGCAGGGACCATGTTTCTCTGCTGCTTTGGGATGCTCAACACCTAGCACAGGGGAAGCCACATCCATGACACAGCTCTCTTGGGTACAACCCCAGCAGAAACACAACACAAACAAGATGGCACTGTGCACTGCACAGTTGTTGGGCTTGTAAAGTATCTAGTTCTCCAGAACTGTCCTATCTTCTCTGTATGAGAGGTTATATTCCCACCAGATTGACAAAGGCTCTTTTTTTTTTCTTTTTTTCTTTTTTTTCTTTTTTTTTTTTTTTTTTTTTTTTTTTTTTTTTTTTATCCCCCTTTTTTTTGAAAAAAAAGTTCCAGGACAAATTCTTTTTTTTTTTTTTC
>VYZS01018618.1:18110-28630 GCA_013400695.1 Neodrepanis coruscans | reverse complement strand
TTTTTTTTTTTTTTTTTTTTTTAGCTTTATCCATGTCAGGTAGGGCCTGCATTCTTCCTGTGAGATTGTTTTGCTAAAATCCCTCACCTTCAGTCATCAGTCTCACAGAGTTTTTAAAGATTGTCCTTAGTACAGTTTAAAATTGCCAACAACAAAGAAAACCTTAATGAATAATTAGCTGTGGTAGAGGTGTTGTGTTAAGATTGTTAGAGCAAGTCAGCATTTCAAGATAGTGGTTATAAACCTTGCCTCTGCAAAAGCGTTGCTGTCTGGAAGTAAAGTTAGGGCAAAATCTTAAGAATCTGGAATATATAGTGACATGGTGTCCTGATTTTGACTGGGATAAAGTTAATTTTCTTCTTAATAGCTGGTGTGGTGCTGCGTTTTGAATTAAGTGTGAGAATAATGTTGGTAACATGCTGATGTTTTGGCTGAACAGTGCTGTCTAGGTTTAGAAATGGACCCCAGTTCAGTGCCCCTCACTGAGACTCTTCAAACCATGTGTTGCTCTGTCTTGCTTCCCTGTTTTCCCCTCTCCCTCCCCCTTGTGGTGGGCTGGAGAGGAGAACTGGAGGCACAAAAGGTTAAGATCACAAACTGAGATTGGAACAATTTACTGGAAACAGCACTGAGATAAGAAAACAAACAGTAACAGCAACAATACCAATGACAGAAGGTACAGGAAAAGATACAATTCACATTGGAAAAGGAGAGTCCCAATAATAGACAAAACCAGATGACTCCCTCTGCCACATTTTCTTGACCAAAAGGAATCCCTTCTCCCCAGATGAGAGTCCCTTTCCTCTTTACTGGCATGAGGTGGTACAGAATAAACCCCAGGTCCTGGCCATGCCCCCCTCCTGGCTACTGCAAAAATTACACCCTGTCCTGACCAGAACCAGTGCTTATTCTAAACCAAGCGTGTTTACAGTTTGCCCTGCTTTGCCAGTGAACAGGTACACAGGAACCAGGGAGGGAGTAGATTGACAGGTGCTTTTATGGAGAAGAGAAGTATTCCTAGCCATTTTTCTTAAGTCAAAGCTTGGATAAGTGGAGTGGCTTGCTGAAGGATCCTGGAAAGAATAGAACTGGCCAGAACATGAGTTCTGAAAACTTTCCATTGTTATGCACTGCTGCAGTTTTCATTTTATGGGCTAGCCTTATAAGCTCATCAAGAATCTGACTTTGTTTCTTGAAATGTGTTTTTTAACAAATTTGATTTGGTTGCAGAGATTTGAGGCAACAATTTGATTGAGAAACTAGCTTGGTCATCAGCAAAGCCACAAGAAGATAGTAACTCCATCGAGGTGTGGAACACAGAATACTCTTTACATAGAAGCCTGATTTTTTGTGTGCTTTGTGTCTGTGCTTTATCTGCTGTTGGCCAAAAGTGCCTGTTTTCCTGCTTGAAAGGACAAATTCTTGTCTCTGTTCGTGTATAATGTGTCCCAAGAATTGTGCATTGAAACCCTGTTCTTACTAACTCACTTTAATTCAGTCGTAAGATGACCAGGTATGACACAAAAGAACACCACAACTATTGATGGTTATATTGCCATGAGTGTGTTTGGTTCCTTGCTTCTTGGCTCAAGAAGACCTGTAGCCATTTATTCTGTTGTATAAGAGAAAGCTCGAGCTCATCAAAATATGATCCTGAGACTGTGTAGTGTGAGTGTAAGAAAGACTGGAGTTTGGTCAGTACTCTTAACTCTGTATGTTAATGGGAAAGATTGGTGAAAGTTTAGGTATCATAGATGTGTTTTGAAACAACAGAGCTGAACAGGGGAATGTCACTGGACGATCTTTATAGTGGAAAACTGTTGAGGCACTGCTGATAATGGAAATTGCAGTTCAACCCTCTATGTACGAATCTTTGCTTCTATGTCATCCACTGTTGAGTTCAAAACAGAGTTTGTTGTGGGAAGAGTCGGCAACCTTGCTTTTTTTTTACTGTCATCTAGATAAAATTGTAGCTTAGTATTTTCAGGTAGGTTGCAGGTATTAGGGGCAATATGTTTTCTTCTACTGTCAATGCGACTTTAATGTTAATTGCCTGAGACCTCTTCCAGGCTGTTACTGTAATTTAGCTTTTAAACATGACTGACTAAGCTGATGTTTAGAGGATTTGGGAAAGTATTTTTTCACTTGTTTTCCTCTTTTTATTATTCTTTCACAGCACTTTGTCATGTGAATGGATATTAATGTTATTGCAGTTGCTGTCTTTAGCGTCATAAAGTGAGTCAGGAGAAGCTTTTGAATCATTACATGGTGGTAACGTATCAAGGACAGTTTGAATGTTAGGACTTTTACTTGGCCTGAAGTAACTTTTTAGCAGTCCCTTCCTAGGCCAACTTGTCAAATGTTAATAGGTTAATGTTTAAAGTATGGATCTGCTCTGCAGAGTGACAGTGGAAAACGGTATTTGGTTTAGTTAGCTGTTCTATTTCATGTATATTCAGATTTTTGCTTTATTTGGTGACAAAACGTTTACTTTGACTAGCTCAGGTAGGAGCGTACATTTGTTCAACACAAGACATGAGCATTGTGGTGCCCACCCATACGTTGCAAAAGCCTTCAAGAGGCAATCAAATTGCACAGGTATAGTAAAAACCCTACCTTGCTTCATGGAGAGGTTTTTATTTTTGAGTGTTAACATAGAACAAAAAAAGCCAAGTATTGTTAGCGGTGGGTTTTTTTAAGTTGCTATAAAGATGAGGATATTTGGCATAGAATTTGAGAGTGTAAAGAAGAAGTGCTGATGTGCTGCTAAAAACCAATGAGCATTCTCAGTGGCAAGAACTACGGTGTTCCTGTTTTTCCAAGCAAAAAAAAAAAGTTGATATAAACAAGTTACCCACATTACAGTTTTACCTCGAGTTAAGGCGCTTCAACAAGACCGGCTTTAGATTTGTTCTAATTCATGTGAAATCTACAAGTTGCCATGCTTTGAGGAGGTGTGGCCTTGAATTAATTCAGTCCGGTTAAGAATGCTTTTTCCTTTTCTCTCTAGGGAAACCAGGCCTCTGTCTAAATGTTACTCCTGTGTTGCAGTTTGATTCCCATTATGTTTCTTTCCACTTATTTGTCTAATAATCATGTATAACATTGACATGATTTTACACTTCTTTTACTATACTCAGTTACTGAAGGAGCACAATGATCTAGTTTCTTTGAATACACTTGGTATCCAGGATGGTGAAACATTTGCTTTACAACTTGAAGTCCTTTCATATGTACAAGTACAACTGAACACCTTTGTAACACCACAATATGTAGTATTATTACAGTGAAGTAAAATTTGTATTTTAAAACAACGAAGTAAATAAGCTGACACTGTTGCTTGGACTGTTATGTGTTAATTAAAAGGATAACTCACTGCAGTAGGAGAACTGACAGAAATGCTTATCATTTCCATCCAATGACACTCCGAACTCCTTTTACTTTTGGTTTTCCTACAGATCCAACTATTTTAATTGTAATTTACTGATACTGGTTTTAGTTGTTGTACAAACTGAAAACTTAAACATTGCCAAAATTCATTTTTTAGAACTGCCTAAATATTTGTTAATTCCCATCATCATAATCTGTCATGCTTTAACCTGAGCCAGCAATTAAATGTCATGTAGCTGTTTGCTCATTTGTCCTCTGCCTACTGGGGTGGGAAAGAGAATCAGAAGAAAAAAGTAAAACTCGTGGGTTGGTAACAAGAAGAGTTTTAACATTTAAAACAACATTATTACTACTAAAACCTGTAATGAACGAGCAAGTGAGAGGAATAAAACCTAAGAGAAAACAGATGGTGCACAGTGTAGTTGCTCAGCACTCACTGACCAAGACTGACACTGGCAGACTGTCTCCTTCCTTGGGAAGTGCTCCAGCCATACTTCCCAAGTTGCAAAAGGTGAAAGCTGGGGTTGGGAGAATGAAGAGCTGTCTGCCTTAGGAGAAAATCAGGGTGTCTCAGTCTGAGACAGCAAAAGGGTTAATGAACCACAATTTGGATAAGAGCTTATTAAAGGGAATGCAACAAGATTTATTAGGTTTTAAAAAAAGAAAAATCAAGAAATATGGCAATATGTATGAAAATAGTACCAGCCCCTTGCCTCCCCAGACCCAAAACCACACCTCCCAACACGTGGCCCAGAAAAACAAACCGAAATCGCCTGAACCCTGCCACCCAAAAAGAAACAAGGGACCCCCTCCCCCAAACACAAAACAGTTATGGAAAACGGTGACACTGTGAAAACGATCTCTGCCATGGAGCAAGGTGCAGATGTTCTGCCACTGTCTCAAGCTCTTTGTAGTGATGCCAGGATGGAGACATGCAGCAGGAGCCTGTCCTCGGTCGAGATGAGAAAATGAAGGGGTTTCCACACAGGGCACCTGGATCACCCCCTGCTACAGTGAACCAGTTCTCTCCAGACCCCAGCAGCAGCAGAGAAACTGAGCCATGGTACCACGAGTAACTTTTAAAGCCCCCCTGAGTCCCGCCTCCCACTGTCGTGATTCTCCAATAGCAGGGGGCTCCAAGCTGCCAGTCTGATCAACCTACTGCTGTTTGCATCATCAACATGGCAGCCTCCACACGGCACACATGTGGGAAAACCTCTGCGGATGCTGTGTCTCCCCTGGGCACTGGACTCGGTACGCAGTGGGAACGGGATCTCTGCTGCTGGGTGGGGACGCATCTCAGTTGCCAGGCAAAGGCAGCTCCACATTCTGCAAAAGCAAGGTCTGGGGAGAGAGAGGAGAAGAAAAGAAACAATGAAAAGGGATTCAACATTTTTGTATTACAGGTATTTCCCAGGCACTCAAACCATGACACAGGGTCAAGACCATTTAAGGAATTTGAAGGTGCACAAGTCCATGTGGAGATAAATCCATGGGTCCTGAGGGAACTGGCCAAAGAAGTGACTAAGCCACTATCATGGCAGTTCCCTGTGGAAACTCCAACAGACTGAAAAAGGTGAAAGAGAGCACCCATTTATTTTTAAAAAGGGGAAATTGGGAGGACCCGAGGAGCTACAGCTGGTCAGTCTCAGCTCAGTGCCTGGCAAGATCCTGGAAAAGAGCCTCTGGAGAACTGCACTGAGGTACATGAAAAACACAGAAATGATTGATGACAGCCAACACAGCTTCACTAAGGACAAATTGTGCCTGACAAATTTGGTGGCTGCCTATAATGGGATTGTAGTGGTGGTGGTGGATGAGGAAAAAGTGACTGATGTCATCCATCTGCACTTATGCAGAGCATTTAACAATGTCCTGCGTTACTTGTCTCTGAACTGGAGAGACATGGATTTGACAGACAGATCACTTCGTGGACAAGGAATTGACTGGATGGTCACACTCAAAGGGTGGCATTCAAGGCTCACTGTCCAACTGGAGACCAGTGATGAATGGTGTGCTCAGGGATTGGTACTGGGAAGGGCACTGTTTAACGTCTTTATAGGGACCATGAATAGTGGGAATGAGTGCACCCCAACGACAGCAAGTTTTGTGGTGCGATCAACATGCTGGAAAGAAGGAATCCCATCTAGAGGGACCCTGACAGGCTTGAGAGTTACGTCTGTGTGAACATCATGAAGTTCAAGAAGGCAACTGCAAGGTCCAGCAGTTGGGTTGGGGCAGTCCCAAGCACAAATACAGGCAGGGTAGAGAATGGATTGAGAGCAGCTCTGAGAAGAAGTTGCGGGTGTTGGTGGATTAGAAGCTTGACATGACCTGGCAATGTGTGCTTGCAGCGCAGAAAACCAACTGCAGCCTGGGCTCAATCAAAAGTAGAGCTGCCGGCAAGTCAGGTGAGGTAATTTGCCCCTTCTACTCTGCCCTGTGAGACACCACCTGGAGTGCTGCATCAAGCTCTGAGGTCCCCACAAAGGACAAAATGGACATGACTGTTGGAGTGAGTCAAGAGAAGGGCCACAAAAACAAACAGCAGGCTGGAGCACGTCCTGTGAAGACAGGCTGGGAGACTTTGAGTTGTCCAACCTGGAGAAGAGAAGGCTCTAGGGAGACCTTATAGGAGCCATTCAGTGTCCGAAAGAGGTCTACAAGAAAGATAGTGAGGGACTTCCTGCAAGAACATGGAGTGCTTATACAAGAGTAATGGCATTACATTCTTTCGTATTACGAAGGAATTCTTTACTGTGAAGGTGGTGAGGCACTGGAACACATTGCCCAGAGAAGCTGTGGATGCCCCATCCATGGAAGTGTTCAAGGCCAGGCTGGATGGGGCTTTGAGTAACTTGTTTAAGTGAAAGTTGTCCTTGCCCATGACAGGGTTGTTGGAGGTAATGATCTTTAAGTTCCTTCTCAGCAATGTTTTTAAGATTCTGTTTTCCATATGTATAGATGATTCTCTGCCTCAGCCTTAGTATGAAGCTAATCTGTTATTGATAGTATTTTTGACAATTAAGACAAATCAGCAGACTCATTTACAAAAGGTCTTGGTTGGTAATGTAGGTTTTACGTGATGGCCTTCTGTGAAAAATTATCAAACAGAGGACTGGTCCTGCTTTGTCATTTCAGAGGTTCCAAGGTTGTGCTGAATAAAAGTGAAGCTGGAGAAGAGATCTAGCTCTTCCATTGCATCTTAATTAGGCTTTTTAGTAAATATTTCTGAGTTAGCCAAAACTGTTGCATTATTCTTGACAGTTTTATTATTTTGACTGGAAAGACATCTAGCATGCATTTGGATTATTCACGTATGTTGTTGTACAGGTCATTTTGTGGGTCCTGGTACATTGATGGTTGTACATTGTAGTGTTGTTTTTGCATGGCAGCCTACAGCTTCCTTGGACAGAGGCAGCAGACGGGGAGTGGCCCATCTCCTCTCTCTTGTGGGCAGCAGGAGGACACAAGGAAATGGAATGAAACTCTGTCAAGTTCAGATTGGACTTGAGGAAAAGATTCTTGACTGGCAGGGTGGCCACTTACTGGAATAGGCTCTCTCAGGAATTGCTGGCTTGAGGTGCATGGCACTAATCCAGTCAGAGCTCGAAGACCTTGTAGACAATGCTCTTAGTCATGAAGTTTAGTTTTAGGTAGTCCTGCAAAGAGCAGGGAGTTGGACTTGATGATACTTATGGTTCCCTTCCAACTTGAGATATTCTGTGATTCCATGTATATTGTTTATACTACAAAATCAGCCTTCTGATGAGAATTAAGTTGTGGACCTCACTGTTACAATGTATTTTGGAAAATATGATAAGAAATGAGTTTGGGTAGATGACATTACTGTTTGATTTGTCACAGTTAGTCCTTTATTCTTATGCACTAGCTGTGTACCAAATTGTGTTTCTGCTGGTTTTGTGTTACTTAGGAATGTGTATTAAGAAAATTAACTAGAAGAATGCAGAATAGGAAGCAACTACCTAAACAGTTTCTCACCAGAAGAAGATGTGATCTTCCACCCTTAAGTGGGAAGTGAGTACTCAAGATTCAGAGACGCTTCCTTCCACTTAAGGGTGAGACATGACAAAAAGGAATGACAAAAGTTAGAGGGTCTACAAAACCTCAGAAAATGTTATTTGTAAATTACACACTTGACATGGAAATTGGTGGATTTTGGATAAAAGGGTGAGGTGAAAAGGAAGAGAGAAGGAAAGAAAGAAAGGAAAAGAGAAAGGAAGGAAGGAGAGAAAAAGAGATCACCAGTCCTGGCTCCAGCATCGGTTCAGCTGATGGGGAGTTCAGGGTCTTGGGGGCATACATGTGCCTGGGCTTCGTGGGAATACCTTTTTATAGACAGGCTTTCTTTGCCTTGGAGACAAGTTTCTCTCTTTCAGTACAATTTTTTATCATGTGCAGTCCGTTCTTTTAGACCTTAATGAAAATGTGTTGTAGGGCTTTAGGGGTCTTGGGTAGAATTGGTCTCCTTCTCTAGTCCAAGCCTACTTCTCACTGTCATTCCTGTGCTTGCACTGTACTGTGTTGTGCTTATCTCCAGGAGCCACAACAAGGATGTTTGTCCTGGAAGAGTGCTCCTGTCCCTCTGCATGGCCCCTTTCTTGAGTTACATGCTGTTCTTTCCCATGGCATATTATTACCAAAAATCCTTGATTATTACCAACAATTCATGTCTTTTTTTACCAGCAATCCTTGGTATACTCCACAGCCATCCAGCTATTGATGTTTGAAACATGCACATTAGCTTTTCTGGAATTCTACAAAATGTCTAGACTATCAAATAAATCAGCACTATTAGATGGATATTATCCCACATGGATTTATCATTTTTGTATGAATTGTAATACAGGTTGCAGAATGTGGGGTTTATCCCTTTCCACTAAGTATAAAGGAACTGATGTGAATACTTTGGTCTGTATTGATCCCCACAGTTCCAAAACAGGTTTTGAAAAACACAGGGGTTGATGAAAATAGAAATAGAAAATAGAACAGAAAAGAGCCCTTAAGGAAATATTAACCCTATCGGAATTCCTTATTTAAAGGGGAACAACAATCTGTTTATATTGTACATTGTGGGCAGGACAATAAAAACATAGGATAATGAAACACTGCAATATGTTTCTTGGAAAAACGTTGCTGGGGACCTCAGAGAACATACTAGTTAAACATGACAGAAATAATTCAGGTAAGTAAATCACTTGGAGAAGGAATGGGCTGAGTGACTTTCTGGAATACTTGCAAGTCTAATTATTGCCAATATAAAGGTTGACTGAAAAGTGATTTCTGCAAGAACCGGAACTAACTCAGTATGCATGGACTTTTAACTAACCAAGGGCAATCTCCTGTGCAAACAGAGACTCAATGTCTCTTGTCCCTTGGACTTTTTTTTTTTAATTCTGCTTGTTTTTCTCTTCCAGTGCTATAAAACCTTTTGATTAGAGAGTCACCTTGAAAGCATAATGCAGTAGGATTTTACTATTTTAGTGCTGTCTATGATAAAATGTAATTATTAGTATCTAGTTGCAAGATTAGTATTTCATTTTCCTATATGAAATGAGAATTCTTTAGGATATTTGGTATGTTTTTTAGAGTATTATGGTCAACTTAATTTTAAAATTTTAAACAGAGTGAACTTCTGAAGGACTTTCTAACTACCTCAGATTGTTTTAAAAATAGTTAGCCTGCAGACTAGTTTTGTTGAAAAAATGTATCTGGCATTCTTATAAGCAAATCATTCCTTCGCATTTTTCTTGGATATATTCCTTTTTAAATTTTGAGAATTTTTTGCTTTTCATGAGAATTTTTTCCTAGAGAATAATAAATTTCAATTAGAATTCATTCAAAACATAACTTGATTAGGCAGGCAAGAAGGTGTAG
The DNA here is from genome assembly GCA_013400695.1 of Neodrepanis coruscans. NCBI lineage: Eukaryota > Metazoa > Chordata > Aves > Passeriformes > Philepittidae > Neodrepanis > Neodrepanis coruscans. The sequence goes on along the minus strand of VYZS01018618.1, from coordinate 19,342 downwards.
AGTGGACCTCCATGTTCAGTTGTTTTAATGAGGGTATGATTTCCTAGTGAAATGAAAAATGTAGTTATTCACTGTTCCCTTCACATGTGCTGCAACTACATTTTATGCAGCTATATCATATGTTGAATGAGAAATCATAGCAACCTAAGGTATAACTTCTGCCTGTGTGGAAAGGAATGCTAGTTTTGACACAACAAAGGAAGGCAGCAAAAGTACATCTAAGAACAGGGGATATCCATTTCCAGCAAAGGTCTAGACAGATTTATTGTACTTGTGACATTTCATCCTCAGTCTTTCAGCAGTGGATGATGTGTTTATGTGTTAGTGTGTACTTACCATATATAATTATATGCTACTTTATTGTGTGTGTATATATATATGTGTGTGTGTTTAAGTGGTATATATACTAGNTTTTCCCTTTTTTACCTTGATTTCTCCCTTTTTCTGTCTGAACAGACTTTATATTTTAAGATGTGTTTTGGGTTTTTTTGTTTGAAGTAACTTCAGAATGACAGTGAGATAAGTTGTATCGGTTGAGCTATGTCATCTGCACTTCTGTGAAGGGCCCAAAAATCCCTTCAACAAACAGAATAATAGATCCCAAAAATGTAGCATGCTTAGTCAGTAACATGTTCGTTATTATAGACTGGAAGTGTTCTACTTAGGTATTTCCTTTTGTGATGAGGATATCCTCTTATGGGGAAATGTCAGATATTGAAANATGTGTTTATGTGTTAGTGTGTACTTACCATATATAATTATATGCTACTTTATTGTGTGTGTATATATATATGTGTGTGTGTTTAAGTGGTATATATACTAGTATGTGCTTATTGTCATGGATGCATGCATGATTGAAGCTACAGTAGCCTTTAAGAGAAACCAGATTTTTGTTGTTGCTAGTTGTACAACTAGTGATCTAGATGTGAAATTCTGATTTTGGGTTTTTTTTGTATAAAAAAGAAATATTTCCCATCCTCCTATAAACCAAAAGAAGTTTAGAAAACTTAATATAAGTATTTCTAGTCCGTGAAATACAGAGCGTGTGGTGTAAGTGGGGTAAATAGGTTATTCTTAAATTATTAAAAAAAAATTGCCATTCAGTGTTCAATTGCATAAATGTTTAATACTAATTTTTTGTTTAGTTCAAGGAAGAAATCTCTAAACGTTTCAAATCCCACGCTGATCAACTTGTGTTGATATTTGCTGGAAAAATTTTAAAAGATCAAGAT
>VYZS01018618.1:0-11181 GCA_013400695.1 Neodrepanis coruscans | reverse complement strand
TGTTTATTTTAAAGCTCATGCTATAAGTTGCCTGCCGTAATGCTAGTAGAAATAAGAGTATATTGTGTTGAAAAGATGAAGAAGGAAAAGAATAGTTAATTCGGGATTTTTTTCATGTTTAGCCAGTCTTTCTGGCCCAATCAGCTGTTGTAGAATGCTGGCTAAATACTGAATTGTGGTGACTCATGCTTAAGCTGACAGCTTGATTCAGCTTTGATCATAATTTCAAACTGGGTTAGACAGGGATAATTGAGATATTGCCAAATGCTGACGTTTTCACTTTAGAATGGATTTCTTATTAATACAGATTAAACGTTCCACTTCTCTAGACACTAGAACTTGCTAGAAACCCTGCAATGATGCAAGAAATGATGCGAAACCAAGACCGGGCCCTGAGCAACCTTGAAAGTATACCAGGTGGATACAACGCCTTGCGACGGATGTACACAGATATTCAGGAGCCAATATTGAATGCAGCACAGGAACAGGTGAGAAAAGATTACAAATGACACGTAAAGTAAATATTTAATTTTTTAAATAAAAACATGTAAGTAATGTAAATTTCCAAATATTTACTTGCCAAAACGTTTCTTGAAGTCACTATGTAGTGTTTTACTCTTGAGAGGAAAGAACTTTAAAAGTCCTGTGTTCTTCTAAACCTGAAGAAACAGATATCACTTTGTGTGATTGAGAAGTTATTTTAAAGTTAATGAATTTCTGCATTGCTTAATTTTTTAATTCCTTTAGTTCTTTAACATAAAATTTGGAGGTGCAGTAAAATATTTAAGGGTGTTTAGTAACTTGGAGCTGAAGATGGGAAAAATAAAAGGCTTTGAATTTGAAAACCAGTATACTGTGATAGGAATACAGTGTAGTAGCAACACTGCGTTCAAAAAGAAATGTGATTTAATTTTTTTGAGGTCTTTTTTTTTGAGGTCAATGTTTTCTTTTCACAAAATTTACCTTTAATTACTGTAGAATAGTAAGTATAACTGATTTAAGAGGCAAAAACATCTTCATGATTCATTTGGAAAAGTAACTTGTAGATTTTAAGTTTTCTTTCCTTTCTCTGTAGTTTGGAGGTAACCCATTTGCTTCTTTAGTAAGCAATGCATCCACAGGAGGGGACAGTCAACCATCTCGTACAGAAAATAGAGATCCTCTGCCAAATCCCTGGGCTCCTCAGTCCAGCTCACAGACTTCCACCACAAATACCAGCACTAGTGGTGAGAGCAGTGGTAGTACTAATGCTGAAAATAGCACTTCTGGCACTACTGGACAGACCTCAACTGGACCGAATTTGGGACCTGGACTAGGAGGTGTGTGTGTGTTACTGCACTTGTATATATTTGCACATACTTGGAAGCTTGCTGAAATTATTCTTTCATTAGAAGGAGAATTTTTGGTTTAAAGATTTTATTGCTATTTACTTTTGTAGAACATTTTACTAGTATCGTATTAGTCCTCTGTAGAAAAACAAGTTTGAAAAATGCTCTGAGACTGATAACAGTACTTGTATATTGCCTTAAAATAACAAAGGTTGGGAATCTCCAGATGAATTGTAGTATTTTTTTTATATTTTGAGGCAAATGTGAAAACCACTAATAACATGGATACTTAGTGGGATTGCTTGTTGGATACAGCGTCTGTCTTAGCTTCTACGGTATATGTATCTGTGTAAGAAGAACCACCGAAGGGTGTGTTTCTCATAAGGTGTACAAGTCATAAAACGCAATTGGTTATATCCTGGTTTTATATAGTCTGGTGGTAGTCAGGATGTTTGCTAAAGCGGACTTTTACTTTTTTTAAGCTGGCATGTTCAACACACCAGGAATGCAGAGCTTATTACAGCAGATAACAGAAAACCCTCAACTTATGCAGAATATGTTGTCTGCACCCTACATGAGAAGCATGATGCAGTCATTAAGCCAGAATCCTGATCTTGCAGTACAGGTAAATTGCATTTGGTGTATTGAAGTAAAAAAACAACCAAAACACAAACCCCCAAAAGCTCTACAGTTGGCTGTAGTGAATGCCCCAGTTTTTAATATTAATCTCTAACTTACTGAAATTATTACCTACTTATATTTAACAATGAGTGAGTTTTGTCAGTTGGTAATTGGACATCATGTCTGACATGATTCTAAAATAACTTGTACGGTTGGGTACGTTTTGTATAGCCCTAAACTTGTGACCCAGCATAAGAAACAGATAAAGCAAGTGCTTTGGTTCTAAATTAAAGTAGAACTGTAAGTAAATAAATACCCCCACTATCTGGAGAGAAATGAATGGAGGGAACTTAGTGCCATAAATATACATTACTCTGTTTTTAACTTCTGTTTTGTGATCTGTTCTCCCTCTAAAAATAGAGATGCTATTTTATGAATGATATTGTACAAGTGCTTTCAAATTTTACTTAAAGCAGTAATATCAGAAGTCAAATCCTCAACTGAGATTGAAAAAACATTATCTTTTCTATATTAAATACTCACTGGAAATATCCTTGACTTTAGGTGATGTTTACGGCAAAGCTGTTACATGGATTTGTAGTGGAGGCTGAGCAGAAAAGAATTTTGTTGCAATAATTGGCAACCCTACCTTATCTGAAGATTCATTCACTTAAGAAACCCCAACCAAGCAAAACCAAAATAAACCAAAAGACAAACACTCCCAAAAAGTTTTGACCAAAGGAGAAGTAGATGATTACTATTCTGTGAGGTTACTTTCACAGACTGTTACTGTGTCAGCAGTTATTTTAAAACCTCTTGTGGATTTTACTGCTTAATCTTTGAAGTTAAATATTTTTGTCCTACAGATGATGTTGAATAATCCTTTATTTGTTGGAAATCCTCAACTTCAGGAACAAATGAGACAACAACTTCCAACTTTCCTTCAGCAAGTAAGATGAGATACTAGCTGTTAATAAATGTCTGCAAGTCAGTGAGTGCTATTTTTGCTAAACTGGTGCCTGTCTATTTGGCTAATAGCTAGACTCTGCCATATATTCTTATTAGCTTTAGAAACTAAGTTAGATTGTCCCTTGATAATATTCTTCTTTAATGGCTCCATCCTTTTCAAAAGTTAAACCCCACTGTTGTCTGTGGCTAGATAGAACAACTACTTAGATTTGGTCTTGCTTCTTTGCTTAGAAGGAATAATTGTTCTTACTGTGCACCAGCTTGAGAACACTTGTTTGTGACAAGATTCAACTCACAAATTAAAAGGAGTAGTACTTCTCCCACTACTAGTTTCACTATGCTTTTCTTATATTTCTTCAAACCTGCCTTAAAGATTTGGAAAATATTGAAAGACTCAAGTCATTAGCTAATTCAAAAGAAGTGAGTTCTGCTGTTCTTAGCCTATAAAGATTTCTCTACTGTTGTCTTCTTCGCATACCCATGTTGTGCTTGCAGCCCAAGTGTCTGCTTGGTGCTAGTTGCAGCACTGTGTAGTAGTACTCTGTTTCCTAACTAGGATCAAGCATGATTTTTTTAGAAATTGAAATTGCATGAGTCATCAGTAGGCAGTCCTTGCAAATCAGTGTAAATGTGCACAGCCACGATGTGACTGCACACAGGAGATTTTATAAGTAAAGTAATTAGCACCCATATGAATTATAGTAGCAAGTTCAGTGTTTAGAAGGTACTGTTTATATTGTTTTAACCACGTAAATAACTATGATGTTTCATAGTACCACTGCTTTGTGATGACTCAGTAGTATCTGAGGAGCTAGTACCACATGTATGTTTTGTAATATGTGAATACATGGTAATTAATGAAGGCACAGTAGGATTCAGAGACAGAAAACATGATGTCTGTGTAATGGAAGGCATCTTCTGCAATGAATGACGACTGTCTAGCAGAAATAGGAAAGATTTGCTGCCACTGAAATTAGTAACATTAATAGAGATAAGATCCAGGTCACCTAAGTGCTCTGAGAATAGTTGGGCCACCATTCCTGTAAGACAACTTCAACTATCAGATAGTAAAGTAATTGCAGCAGTTTGCTTTGGGGGACTCAAAATCTTTTCCTCTTTAAAATGGAAGTAACCTTTCCATCTCTATATATTTAGCTATTCTTTGACTTTTAGCTATCAGGAAGAGAAAAATCCAAGAGATGAATGGAGAATATTAACTTGCTGTGCTTAAGTCTCCTTAGGCACCTGTACTCCAGACCAGAGTTCTTCATGTCCTATTCTGCAATTCTACTCTGCACCTGAGGAAGCTTAATCTGTGAATTCTGTGTGAATCAAAAATGTTTTTCCAGCAAAAGTAATTTGGTCTAGCTTCCAGGGGAAGGCTGATAAAATTAATAAGCCTGTCTGCTGTTTGAAGTAGGTCTGTCATTTGTAAATGAGACATTAATTTCAGTTACCTATTGCATCTCAAAGCAGAAGTGAGCATAAGCCACTAGTTTTGGGTTTATATCTAAAATAGTCAAGTTTTGGGATGTTTCAGTTCAGAAATTAAAAGGATTTGCCTTTTAAATTATTTATGGATGTGAAACCAAATTTATAAATGAAGTCACAGTAGACTGAGAATCCTTGAGAGATGCATTTTCTTGTTTTTATGTTTTGCTGTGTATTTGTGTACATTTCAGGTGTGAGGACACTACAGATGAGAAGACCAGTACAAATAGTCATGACCAAACTGCTAGGATCTGAAATTATCTAAGAAAGTTTCATCATGTTGAGTGTTGTTACTTACCAGCAGTATGATATAGGAGATTAATTCTAGAACAACGTATTAATACGTATTAAAGTCCTATGGCTTTGAAAGATTGAGTTCTGTAACGAAAAATACTTCATGTGTACTTTCCATTTGAAAGGCTTTGCCCACATCTAGAGTTCATTGATTACCTTCTATGAAAGTTTTCTTAGATAAGAAAAGATAGCTGAAGGGTTCTATAAGGTGTCTAACAATAAAAATTAACTGGGAACATCTGGATATGATTAAGAGTTTCTCTCCTTTTCTTAGATGCAGAATCCTGACACATTATCTGCTATGTCAAACCCTAGAGCAATGCAGGCTCTTCTGCAGATTCAGCAGGGGTTGCAGACATTAGCAACAGAAGCACCGGGGCTTATTCCAGGGTAAGAATTGATCTTACAGATTCAGACAGGAATTTTTCCCTTATATTGTTCATTCTTCTTATATTTAGAGATTTATGAAGTTTCTATTAAAGATTCTTCTTCCTGATTTTTTAGTTTAACTAAACTTGTTTTAGAATCTCTCATATTTTTGCCTGCTGTGTGCTTCTAAACAGCGATAATTCTGATCTTCATCTTTAGTATTTTACTTAAATTGTCATCCCCTCTTTAACAGAATTTGTACCCAGTAATTAAATAAGAAGAGACAAGTTAGTATCTGTTATTCAAGTGGTATATTTCTTTTTCTGTAATTTATACAGATTTAATCCTGGTTTAGGTGGATTGGGAAGCAGTGGAGCTCCTACAGGATCCACTGTACCTAGTTCTGCTTCAACAGAAAGTACAAGTTCAGCTTCAGGAACTGCTGAACCTGGTCATCAGCAGTTTGTTCACCAAATGTTGCAGGCACTTGCTGGTGCAAATGCTCAGGTAAAGTACGTTACTATATTCTAGATATTTTGACTTTTTACTTTATTTTTTTCATTGTAAACCACTGGAAAGGAGACTGATTGTTGAGGGGAGAGCCCACTGAATGCTTCTAGTCATAGGGCAGCAGAGGAGGCTTGAAAGTGGTGTTGCAGCTGTGGAAGTAAATGCTGAAAAAATACCAAATTTGAATAAAAGTGTCCTCTGAACAATTGATTTTTATATACTCATCACCATGCCATTAAGTTTCTGAAGTGCCTGTACAGGCTGAGGCAGATAAGGTTCACTGACAAGTGTAGTGTGGATTCAGGCAAGAGCAAAGTTTAAGCATATCAACACTGTTACCTTTGTGCTCTTTGCCTGTATTGCTGGCTGTTACTCTTTAGCTCTAGCTAAGCCTCTGTTCCCCCTTTCTGGAATAGCCACCCTCTGCCTATTTGGAGCCTGAATTTGTTCATTTATTTTCATCGGGTTCAGACTGCAGTGCACTTTGTTAACATACTGAGTGGGATTAAAGGTTTCAAGAGAGCTTCAGAAGTCAAGCAGAGGTAGCAACTTTGCCTTTGCCAGTAGTTGTTAGGGTTTAAAGGAGATACAATGTTACTTTTCAGAAGTACTCTGTGAAAGAGCACCTTTATGCTGTGATACCTCCTCAGTGTAATGTCCGACTGCTGTTGGAAAGGGCAGTCCTGCTTTTCCCTCCTCATTTGCCATGGAGTGACTTAGTTCAGCTTTGCTGATCTGACAGGTGTTTTTTCTCTTGTTGTCTAACCATGAGAAAAATCTTAGTGGGTGTTACTGTAGCAAACCATATTCCTATATATTTTGACTTACACTGTCAAATCTTACCCTACTGCCCCAATATTCTGTTTAGTTTTGTTTGAAGGAAGCAGGTTGGGAGATAGTTCTTAAATTTCAGGTATTGGTTTGGAACCATACATAGATTTTAAATCGGATGGTAATTTCTTGATGCATGAAACTGCTGAATTTGAACAAAAGAAAAACTAACAGTAGCTGCACAAATTTTGTGTACCAATTTAAATTGAGTCATTGATTTTAAAAGGTGATGTCCCAGCATGTTATTTTTCTCTAATTAAAAAAATTTTAAAAATGCTTCTGAAGATCATACCATGTAAAATTTTGCCATGAGTTTGTGTAAGCAGGATTTTTCTACAGAGGAGAGCTATTAGTTTGCCTTAGAGTCAACCTTTCTTACAATTAAGATTTTAGTCATTTTAGTCAACAAATACTTGGAGTTTTACAGAAGAGGTGTTTTTCATTTTTTCTCTCAAGGAAAAATAAGGCCTATGATGTTCAGGCTTGCTAACAGTAATGTCATAATCTGCTGTTCTATATTACTAGGTTGAATTCAGTTTCATTTTAAAAAAATACTTATATGCATATCTTTAAGAAACTTACGTGGAACATAAATTTACCTAATTTAATTTTAATCCTCTTTTATCAAATAGTCATTTTTTCTTGCGGTTCAGGAGTGGTATGTAAGTGTGGATACTCAAAATTTGCAGGTGCTGACTTGTTAAAAACCTTTCAATTATTAATTGAATTTATCAGAATATATTTTTTGGAACTTGAAAATGGTATAGTCAAAAATTAGGAAAGATGGAATGGTGCAGAACCAAACTACATTTAAATCCTGTATTTTGCTAAATGTTTATTATGCTTTTATAGCTCAAAATTTTGTTCTTAGCAGTTGCAAAACCCTGAAGTTCGATTTCAGCAACAACTGGAACAGCTGAGTGCAATGGGCTTTCTGAACCGTGAAGCAAATTTACAAGCACTAATAGCAACAGGAGGAGACATCAATGCAGCTATTGAGAGGCTGCTTGGCTCTCAGCCTTCATAGCAGTGTTTCTTTTAACTTGAAAAAATGTAATTTATTTTTGATAACAGCTCTTGAATCTTTCAAATTGCTTTATTTCATTCTGACTCTTGGGATTGTCTAGTTATAACTAAAACCAATTTGATGCATTTGAAGGTGGAGTGCACTAGTTTTCTTCAAACAGTGGGAATCAATGCATTTTCACTTCCTTGAATGCATCACTTCTTTTGTTCTGCATTCTTTGTGATTTTTTTTGAAACATTATCAGCTTTCACAGTTGGATGAACAAGTTTTGTCTGACCTACAAATGGCCAATGTATTTACTACTTAAACAGTATCGTTCAGTAGCAACTTATGTAGATTACAAATTAAAAAGGAAACAGTAACGGAAGCTGTGGGTACCAATACTGCTTATTGTGATTTTGGCATGTTTTGTTTTTACTAGCAAAATGCTGGAGATTTATTCTACCACTTGAGTAATCTACCATCTTTTGCTTTAATTTGTATGAAGTATTAACACAAAGTATACAATGAAGACAGCTCATTTCTAGAGATTTCTAGAGATTTACACATTACTGTCAAGATAGAATGAGATTGTAAGTAATGAAAAAAAAAAAAAAAAAAACCAAAACAACAAAAAACCTCACCGAAAACCCCAGAAAGAATCCAGGGGAAAAAAAGTTGCAAATATTTGGTGTAGAATCTTCCAGATCTTTGGTAACCATCTTGGAAAAAATGCTTAAGCAATTTCAGTTAAAATATACTAGAATTACTATTCCAGTTGTCTCTTTACATTTAACTGTACAGAAACTTGCATCATAACATTATCTCAGTATTCACAAAGATTAATTTTAAAATAATTTTGTCATTGTGCAAATTAAAGAGACACAGCCTTGTACCCTGGAATTGCCTCTAAGGCTTTTCGGCTTGTTCCATTGAGATTTTAACATATTCTGATTTCTAATTGGAGACATTACTTTCATTCATGGTCATGCAATACTCTTAAGAACTTTTAACCGCCAAGTAAAAAATACTGTATAGCTTTTGGATTTCTATTGGTAGTTAATTCTCTTGTGCAGCAGTAATAAATGAATTTAAAAAATGTTTAAGCATCTTGTCTGGGTATGTTTGTTGTTATCATTATCTGGACTTCCAGATGACTGTCCATCTTAAGAGTGTTTGAGTACAAGCTCTGGGAATGTTCATCAGCTCTGGGCTAAGGTTAGTAAACAACTCTTGGAGTGTGAGGTGGAGGGAAGAGAGTAAGAGGTGCATGATGTTGGAGACTTCTAGCATATAAAAAGTGGGAATATAAGAATAAAAGATTAAATAAACATCATCTGCTTTTTATTGGTCTTTTGTATCAGTGTAGTTGTGAACACGCTCAGTGAATTATATTGCTTTTAATCATTTTGTTTGAACACTGTTTGTGGTGGTTTTACCACAAATTCAGTGATTTTGGACCAGAGACTCTGAGAGAAATCACAAACACACCTCAAAATGAAGAAAACACACAAATATCACAGTTTATTTTTGCGCAAAGAGAAAAGACCCAACAAATAAAGTGCAAAACAGACAAACAAATTAAATTTTCCAGGGCCCGCGGTTGAGGTGAGGATGCTCTGGAGATAGTGCTTGTCTCTCTCTCTCTCTGGGCTCCCCGGGAGACTCCGGGGTAATTAGAAGGGAGCACGTGGTCTGAAGATCCCCTTAGCCGTGAGCCTCTGCCCGGTTTTGACTGAGGGAACAACTCAAGAAAATTATAAAAACCGCACACGACCCCCTCCCTCCCATAGCCCAGGGAGGGATTTAGTGCTGAAAAAAGGAGAAGATGTGGTCTTCGGCCCCTGGGGAATAGCTGCAAGGTAACCCCCAGGCCACCTGCCTCCCGCGGGGAAGAAAGGAAAAANCTGATTCATGGCTCGGACCACCACCGCCGCCGCTGCCCCCGCTCGGGGCCTGGCCGCTGCCGGCGCTAGGCGAAACCACCACTTCACCGCCGCAGCCGCCGCTTTGCGCTCCAGCCCCGCCTCAGCTCGGAGCGGGGCCATGGCCGACCGAAGCCCGGGACTGGGATCGCGCCTCCCGCAGTGGTTCTGGACGGTGCGGGCACCGCCCACACTGGTAAGCCCGTGCTGCGCTGCCCGGCAAAGCCGGGGCCGCCAGTGCAAGGCGAAGCCGCCGTACCACGGCTCGATCGTTTTTACTTTCATTTTTTACGGAGCGGAAAGCAGCCGCCGGGGCCGCCAGCGTGAGGCGAAGCCGCCATAGCCGTGCCAGGTTCCCGTGCAGGCACTGCGCCGGCCGCTCCCGCCGGCTGCGGGGATAAAAAGGGGGGGAGGGGGCCTCTGCCGGCTGCGCCGCTCCCCGCAGCACAGCGGGAGAAGGGGACCATCGAAACGGTGCTGGTGCTGTCCGCAGCCCTGCACCACTGGCCCCTGGGCAGGCCTCCCAGCCTGTCGCGGGCGGGGGCCCCTCCCCGCCCGCCGGACCCCACACGGCCGTGCAGCACAGCGGGGGGGGAGGGGGGGGGAAGGGACCAGCGACCTATGCGGGCATTTTTACCCTCAGTTTTTTAACCCCACGACACTGTTTCTTTTGACAGTACAAGTGTAAATTCAGTTTTCTCTAAAGCAGTGCTTGCAAACGGTTTAAAATTACCCACTTTGAGTTAAAGTTGTTAATCAGTTTGATGAAGCCAAATTATAATGCAATATAATGAGAGATGTTGAGCACACTTCAGCATATAGTGAAATTTTAGAAACTTTTGGCAAAACCATGCAAGCAGTTTTCCATTAAGTGCGAAGAGAAGTTTTACTCATGGTCCAGTAATGCTGTCTCTTACTTTGCCAATAAGTAGATTGCTCAAGTGCTGCTGTTGGATGGTACTGGGAAAAGTTCATGAAAATTTCTTGGTTGGCAGCCTCTGCCTTTGGATCAAAGATCCATAGATAAACAGCAGCACAGAGTGATACATAGACAATTTCACAAATTTTATTTTAATATAATTTAATGTAACCCAAACCTTAGGAAAAAACTGTGGGAATAAGTTAACTTGGCTGCAACAGTTGCCCGGCTGATGAGGACAGAAAAAGATCTTTGGTCTTGAAGCCGGTGTTCTGAGAGAGTGTGAGGAGGCATGGATGGTGATATGCATGGAGGTGGCCACCGAATGCTTTAGAAAGTGTGCATGTGAAGTCAAAACATGGAGTTGCAAAGTTGTGAAATTTTAATCAGTTATATTGCAGCAATAAGCACTGCTTTACAAAGAGCATAATAAAAGGAGACATGCAGCAGGGGCAAAAAAAAAAAAAAAAAGGTACAAGGAGACAGAGAAGACAAGCACGTGAAATCTCAGATTCTCTTTTTGTGTGTGCAGTCTTATTCATCTGTCACCAATAGATAATTAATTTCACTGAAAATTAATTACCCCAATAATCAGTGACCCTGATAAAAATCTACAGTTTGGATTCAAAAGTTTTATCACTTCTATTCATTAGTTTCTGATCAGATCCATCATCATACCTTCACACTGGTTTCCATTGGAAGGGGAGATTTCAATTGCCTAGAGTGCAAGGCTGTGATAAAATCATAGAATTGCTTAGGTTGGAAGTGACCCTAAAGTTCTTCTATTTCCAACCCCTCTGTCACAGGCAGGGATGCCACTCAACAGACCAGGTTGCTCAAGCTGTATCCAGCCTGGTCTTCAATACTTCAAGGGATGGAGCATTCACACTTTCTCTGTAACCTGTTCCAGTGCCTCAC
>VYZS01018617.1:13565-34120 GCA_013400695.1 Neodrepanis coruscans | reverse complement strand
GGTATTCATTAGCTAACCCTGGACTGCAGAGGAACGCCTATAGAAACAAGCTGTGAATCTTGGATGGTATTGTAGGAGTCGGAAGTCTTTCAGATATATCCCAGTAAGTTGCTATCAGCTAGGTGCATGTCTGAAGGGGCCTGGTTCAGGTAGCCAAAAATACCATTAAAAGATAAATGAAACACAAGGAGGCAGGGTCTACACTACTGATGCTTAATGGAAATGTAGAACAAGTAGCTCAGGAACCTTCAGATTTAGGAAACTGTTTCCTTGAAGATCTTTATCCTAATCCTTTAAGAAGATTGATGAAAGCCCTGAAGAATGAGAAGATGCTATTATATCCTTTCCAGAGCATACTGAAGAGTGACCACACNTGTCTTCTGGAATATTTTTACTTACATAGATAAAAATAGGGATATGTTCTCCAGTATGTTTTTTTGGAACAGAGATTGCTAAACTCCACACTTTTCACATTTAGTCATAATTTTAGAAAAACAACAGTACAGAACTGCTTGAAAAGTTTGTGAAGTTCAGCTCCAAATTCAGTTTTCCCAATAGTGGGTTGAATCAAAACTTGTCTCTCCAGGTACTTTCACTTTTTATTGTAAACAAGGACTGTACAAACTGGGTGTTTATGGCTCTTGTTAAATATGTTCATGTTCAGGAGCTGGTTTGTACAGCTATTCAATAAGGAAGAACATGGATCATCTACTCTAGGCAATTCTTGAGGCAGGCATCTCCTATAAACAGTCTGAAGGAATGTCTCTGCTCAAGCAGGCAGTGTCAGGTCAGAGACATTTGCAAACTGTGTCAGAACTGTATGGTTTTTTACCAGGGTATATTCAAGCCTTTACANCAGATTTATACAATGTGGCTGGAAGGGTGACTAGAACACTGACCCCAACCCCCTTTGGCTGAATCCAGTTATCTGGTATATGTCCATAATGTGCATTTGTCCAAGACAAAGGCATCCAGTGTTGATACAATGATAGGAAAAGATGGTTATTCTGTTGCTATTCTTGGCAGCTATTCTTGGCAGCTATTCTTGTTTTAGTATTTGATGACTCTTACTTTTGAAAAACAAAATTTTCCTATTGCTTCAGGNTTACAACCACAGAATCACAGGATGGTTTGGGTTGGAAGGGATCTTAAAGATCATCTCATCCCAACCTCCCTGCTGTAGGCAGGGAAACCTTCCACTATATCAGGTTGCTAAGGTTCCCATCCAACCTGGCCTTGAATACTTACAGGACTGGTGCATCCACAACTTCTCTGGGCAACCTGTTCCAGTGCCTCACCACCCTCACAGTAAAGAATTTCTTCCTGATATCTAATTTAAACATTCCCTCTTTCAGTCTGAAGCCATTCCCCTTTGTCCTATCCCTATATACCCTTGTAAACAGTCCCTCTACAACTCTCTTGTAAGACACTTCAGGTACTAAAAGGCCTTAAGATCTCCCTTGGAGCCTTCTCTTCTTCAGGCTAAACATCCTAATTCGGCCTTTCCTCATCACAGAGGTGTTCCATCCCTCTAATCATTCTCATGGCTCATCATCCTCTAGACTCATTCCAACAGGTCCACATGTTTCCAGTGCTGGGGGCCCCAGAGCTGGAAGCAGCATTCCAGGTGGGGTCTCCCAAGAGCAGATTTGAGGAAGAGAGTCACCTCTTTCAACCTACTGTTCATGCTGGTTTTGATGCAGCCCAGGATATGTGGTTGCCTCTCTGTGTTGCTGTATTGCAGCTGTCCTGCAGAAAAGGCCATGTCATTCATGCAAATAAGATTAGATCTGAGCAGGTTACTGCCAAACCATATGCACGTAGAGCAGAACTCAGCCCTGCCACCCTTCTCCATCCTGAGCCAGGCTTTTCATGTTGTCTGTAATTCAGACAATTTTTTCTTGATTCTTCCTGCATTTTCATCCAGCCACCCCACTGTATACCTGCCATCACAAATGCCATAGTCTCTATCCCTTATGTATGTCCTTTACATGTATCTCACACAGAACACAAACCCAAGAACTTAGGTGATTTAAAACTGTGAAGTATTTCATAACCATACGATACATGTTTTGGTGTGCACACATGGATTTCAACTTGTAGCAACTTCTTGTGATGTTGAAAACATATACTAGTAAGTTTTGCAAACAGGTGGGAAAAGGAAAACGTACCACTAGTTCATTTTAACTGAAATGATGCTGGAGGCCATGGTAAATAGACAACCCATCACATCAGAACCAAATTCCAAAGAGCTCATAGCCTAATGGCCTCTCACTGTTTTGTGTGAATGTTACATTCCACTGTTCCGTCTGCACCAAATTCTGAAAGAGACGATTTCTAAATGAAAGATCATGACAGTGTATATACCCCACTAATATTCAAAACACTTGGTTCATGCTATAAACATAATGAGCTAATAATCTCCATTTCATCATGAGGCTGTATTTGTATTCAGAAGCTTGCAGTAAAGATCTCAGTGACAGACTTACATAACATTTAAAAAAATATCATGGAAGCAGTTTGAACCTTGTTTGGTTAGGATCAAGCAGAATCATTATTGGCAGAATCTGAGAATAAAATTTCTTCCTACTTTCTTCCAAAACTTAAGCCAAATGAGTAAATACCTTTTTTTTTTTTAATAAGTTCAAAACTCTTCAAAACTCTTTTCATTTTGGCTTGAGTCTGTTGTACCTGCCTTGTGTCTTGTGAATCATAGAAACATTATATTTAGTTACCTTGAAACAGCTACCCTAATTCCTAAGATGGGCTGCATGCCATGTCAAGAGCCTCTGGAGTAGTAAATCTGATTCCCTGAAGATATTAGTTTTTGTATTTATCTATAATCCTATTAATAAACTCATAAATTTACAGTTTAAAATCTGCTATGTTTCTTGATCCCAGTACGCTTAAGACTTGATTTACAAAACCCTGTTGATGTGAATGTAAAGAGTTAACTTCTGTGATTGAAAATGGGGTTCTTCTCCCAAACACCAAGAATGGTTACAGAGACATCTCTGTCTTATATGCAAAGCGTGTGAAACCAATGCAGGCTGGTTTCATAACAAGAAGGGAAAACATGCTCAAAATACAGTGAATAAATGCATATATCAGCACACTGTACTTACAGGTGCAATTAAAGGAGAAATGCTAGCAAGCTCTGTGAACTGTGCCATACCTGCACTGCTTTCACTTAAAACTCTTTCTGCATTCACACAGCTTTGAGCATCAGCATTCAAGCTGATTTGTGTGGAAATACTTCCACTAAAATACACATTTTTGCACAAAATGACAAGCTTGTGTACTCTTCCCTAGCAGAGAAATGTAAAATCCAACTGAAGTCTATATTAGATGGGCATTCCTGTTTGGTTTTTTTTGTTTGTTTGTTTTTTTAACGTGCAGATTTAAGTAGGCTCTTTTGGTAATAAAACTTTGGGCAGTTTCTAACATCTGTAAATGCCTGAGCTGTCTAGATGATAGGGAGGTGTTGAGTAAAGTTGAAAAAATGACTTTCAGTGTCTCCACTGATTAAATTACCATTGTGTGTGGAGGTGGTATTGCCTGGTGGCAGGACCCACTGTTATAGTAAAGGGTCCCAGCTCTTCCACTGCTCTAACCTGTGACCTTGAGAAAGGTGCTCTGTTTTTCTGTGCTTGCTTCTCCATCTATAAAATTACATTTTGAGCTGATAGAGTAGCAGGTTCTGTCTAGATTTTCCCTAGAAGAGCCGAGCTAATTTCATATCATAGCTAATTTCATATCTTCATGTGGGAGAGTCAAACCCTGTTTGGTAATATGGTGGTAGGACAGCACTGGTAATTCTAGGAAAGAAACACTCCAAATCTCTGTGGTTTATTCTCCTTGTGACTGGCAAGTTTAGGTTTAAGGCTACAGTACCATTTCATGGAATGAGTAAGAAATGCGTCTGTTGAGCTGTGGCCTAAACTCCCTCGCACAGGAAGATTGGTAATAATGTTTGTAGCCAAGTATGAGTCACAGTATCATGTACCACAGCACCACGTACTACAACAAATCACTGACAGAGTGGCAGAACAGTACTCTGTGCAGAAAAGGCACTGTGGACTTGCATTTCAGGAATGTTGTCCACTTACGCTGCCAGCCCAGTCATGAAGGGCTGTGTCTATTTGACTCCCTTGGTTAAAACCAGAGGAAGAAATGTTGGAACCAAACACTTGTGGGCAGGCTGACTTCTGAAGAGCCATGTGGTACTTTCTCTAGAACCAGCACCATCTCAACAAGTGGATGCGAGCAAAAGAAGTGCTTCTACTCTCAAGACTTACATTTATCTGAAAATAATTAGCTGAAAGAAAATAAAACTCCTTCTGTCCTTGCAAAGCTGTGAGGAAAGGGAAGTGCATCTAAGATTGCTTCACATGAAACAGTGAAGCTCAGAGGAACCAGAGACCTCTGCTTGTATGCTGCATTCCTTACTCCTGAGACAAGTTTGTGAAGGAATGGAGTGTCTTTAATCATTTAATTTGGTTAACTTAAAATTACATATGCATAATTTATTTACAGAGAGGTAAAAACCTCTAATTCTTGCATTTATTATTGTAACACAAAGTATTAGAGTGATTTTTTTTTTTTACTATTGCAATCTGCACACTGCCTGAGAGTGTTAGTGTGCTACACATCATGCACGAGCGAGTGCGTTTAAGACTCCAATTCACATATACCACCGTCCATAAATTATGTATGTAACTTCCATTTATATACAAAGGCATTGCAGAAATTATAATACAAGTTAATTTACAGGGCTTTCGTTCCCAGCCATTGTTTTATATTCCTTGTCTTAAAGGGGGAAAAAAAACCCAAGTTTTTTCTATTTCCTACTCCAGGGGGGGTTCAGTTTTGGTAATACTGCAATAGTGCCTTATGTTAAAGGTACATTTGCCTCATTCACAGCAAAACCCAAGGAACTAGCTTTGTTGAAACTACCTCCAAATACAATTTATGCAATCTATTCATTTAAGTGGGACACCTTTTCTAATTCCAGCTCATGGGAATTTAATTGCCAAGTTTGAGCTTTTGTCAGGATAGCTGTCACTTTTCAAGGACTTCATGGATGGAAAAAGAATTCAGTGAGGTCCAGCTCTTTCATAAGTCTTGACAACTATTCTGACCTTCTCAGTGTGTAAGATGTGAGCCCCAGAAGACCTGGCTGAGGCAAAGTGAGAGAATTGTTTCCAGAGCTGCCTCGTTCCCAGGTAGCTTTAAATTATGTTCCAGTCTGACCCAGAAGGTTTCTCCCTTGTAAGTACCAGCCCACTCACCTTTAGATAGCTGAATTTGCCCTCATTCATTTGCTGACCTGGGCCGTATGTTGTGCAGACGGCTTCACTGAAGGCATTGTGTGTCCACCATAATACCTCTCATCACTAATTCACAGTCCCTTGGCATGTATGAAAGCCTAAATTATTTCCTGCAGTGTGCATTAGCTTGCACATGTCTATGGTGAATTTCATCTTCCATCATGCTGTCTGGTCAAGTCTTTCTGGAACATGTCGTAGCTCCCCATAGTCTTGAGTAACCTAAAAAATTCTGTGTCATACGGACATTTTGCTAATTCACTATTTACATACCTACTCCCAGGTCACTAAGAAACATCTCTTACTACAAACTTTGGGCTGACAGGCATAAATTCTTAATGTGTATTGAAACCATGAGCCAATCTAGGGCTATTTCTTAGTTTGATATATTTGAAGTAGCTTTTAGTGGCTTAACATTAGATGTTGAAGGAAGTGAAATCGGTGGTAGCATTGCAGGTTTTGCTTTCTTTAGCTAGGATTGCCAGTGGAGGCAGTGCGGCTGACATTCTGCTCCCCTGGATTAGAAACAAGCTCTGCATGGGATTTGAGCCTCTTCCCTTCACTGTATTTTTCCTGTGCAGGAAGAATGACAACTCCCATAGGTAGCAGCAGCTACTCATGGTGCAGAAAGAGAAATATACGTCTCTATTCTAGGAAACTGGGTTGACCTATTTCCCTGGAGATGGTTGGCACAAGAGGAAGAAACAGGAGCTGGTAGAGGTAGCCAAGGCCATGCACAGGGGCAGGAGAAGGGATGTGGGCTAGTCCTGGCTGTTGTTGAGCTTGCCACCAAGGTTATCTCCCCCAGCTTTGCTTGTGTAGTAAGGAAGTTATTGGTTTGCCCCTCAGAACAGCTCCCTGTCTGCTCTTCTTAGAAATGCTGAAGGCAATATATGGTAATGCGGCTCTTTTTCCCAAAAATGTGTGATGGGACATGTTGAACGTAGCCAGTACAGTGTCTAAGAGTGTTCCTTTGGAAGAAAGTGTGGCATGGCCTCATCCTTTTTAAGTGTGATGCACCTCAAGAGAGTCATTTAACTGACCTGGTTCCTTACTTGTCATTGTAGAAATCTGTGTAAATACTCCCTGTTTCTTCTTAAGCTATAGCAATATATGTCAATACTCATAGTGACGAAGAAGGAGGTACTGTTGGCTATAGGTTTCTTCAGAGGAGAGGAGGGGCTCTGTGTAATGAAGGTGATGTAGGAGCTAATACTGGATTTTGTAATTTTGGAAAGTGTATTTTACAGAGGAGGAGGAATCTCCTTTTTCTCTGTCCCTTCAAAATGATCTCACATGATATATCTGAGGGTGGTGAGCTCTCCTAGCGATGCCAGCACCACATTGAAAAGGTTACTTACCAGTGTCTGATGTTATGTCCAGCAGCAGCAAAAAATAAACATGAGCTGAACACTCAAACAATGAATGTTTGCCACTAGCAATGATGCTTTATTGACAGCAGTAGAATGGTATCTGTTTGTCAGAGGTATTTGTTGTTCCAGGATATATGCAGGCTCAGGTATATGAGGCTGATTTGGATTACAGTGATGGCTATCTTTGCAATCAGAAGAAAAAAGACTTTTAATTACAAGCTGGGGCAAATCCTGTGCTTAATCCTGTGCTACTGCTTTGGGGTTTTACCTGGTTCAGATTCTTGTCTTTGACTGTTTCCTCATGAAATCACTTCCTGGAGTGGATATTTCTGGTAGAATAATTTTTGCAATAAAATGTTGGAGGGCAGCATGCTGAGCATACTGGCACACTTGGGAAAATAATGCTCTGCCCCCAGAGCCACCTAAACTCAGGAGAAGGCCACAGAGATGCACAAGTGCCTTTATTTCTGCCATGGTAAGGGACTATGGTCCCCCCAGCCGCCAGCTCAGACACCTGATCCTGTTGGGAAAACCAGCAGCATAATCCCCTCATGCTGTTCCAGCACTGTACAAGGTAAAGAAGAAGAGACAATCTAAGTTTCCAGGTTGTCAGCACTACTGTATGAAGCAACACTTCTGTCATCTCTTTCCTGTGGTGCCCAGCCTTCCACATGTCGGCTGGGCTGATCCAGAGTGCCTTGTGGGGAGCTGGTGAGTGCTGTTACCCCTGGGTGGGGGCTGGGCTGCAGGTGTGGGGAAAGCATCTGCTTCCCCAAGATCATCTTCAGTCACCTGGTTCCCAGCCTGGGGGCTCTGGACATCTCTGCCTTAGATTACATCTCACACATCATCCTGTACCTCATCTCCCTCTCCACTCTCCTCCCTGTCCTCCAGCCTTTCCTCAACCCTCCCGCCATCAGCCACCCTCTGTCTTCCTCCCTGCCCCTCCAGCCATCCCCATCTGCATTCCTCTTGTCTGTTCTATTTGCCTCCCACCACAGCAGCTGACAGATCACAGTCTTTCTGCAAATGGACTGGGCCAGTCACCCACAAATCTCCATGAGGTGCCGTTCCCAGCAGGCAGCAAGGGCCGTTTCCCTCCTGCTGTATGTGAGGTGACTTGCAACTTCTGGGGGTTCCATGAGCACTGAAGTACATTCAGGGAGCTAGAGTTGAGCAGGGCATCTCTCCAACAGAATTTTGTTTTGGGGCTGAGGAGATACGGTAGACATTTTGGGGATTGCCTTGTTAAAAAGGGGTCTTTGGGGTCTGTGACTGAGTGAATGGGATGGTGAGAAGGAGCAAGGGACAGGAGCCTTGCAGGACAGGGCACACTTGAGTCTCAAGGCTGTTTGAGAGCTGTGGTTTCAGGTGTGAGCTCAGCCATAAAGCAAAGCTGCCTCCAGCTCTCAGAGCATGGAAATGGGGCCAGCCCCTGCTCAAAGGCAGCATAATGTCCCTTTTCTTCCCGTAGTGCCTGGGCCAGGCCTGCCCTTACTTGCTTTGCAGAGGACTTCGAGCCCCGGAGGGAGCCCAGACCCGGAGGGAGCCCAGCCCTGGAAGCTGTGGGATCCCACCAGCCAGGAGCTCTGCCCATCCCCTCCGCCCCACAGAGCTGGTGAAACCTGGCTGGCTCCCGCAGGCTCCGGTGAGCTGCACAGCATGGTGGGTGCTTGCCTGGAGCTCGGGCTTGTGCGGCACTTGGGGTTTGCTAAAGGAGGAGGAGTTTCTCCCTTGACATTTTCACAGCTCGGAAAGGAACAGGAGGGATTGATGACTCTGAGCCTAGCAAAGACAAAGAGGTGATCCTGCCCTACTGGGCTTTGATAAACCCAGGCAACCAGCCACCACTTGTTCTTACAATCCCTCACTCCCACATATGCATGAGAAATACTATTATGGGGCTCTTTCAACGTTGCTGCATACTTATTAACTGATGTGCCTTTGTTTTCTATCAAAAATCTTGTTTCTAAACCTCTCCTTAAGACTCGCCATATAGAGGCACACACATACTTATTTTTCTGTCAAAGAAATCAGTACTGCAACATTTGAAGGGGAAAGTAAAGGACCATTTTAAACTGCATTTATTTTTCTTTTCACCTTTTTCTTTTACCCAATTACTCTTCAGCTCTTAATTTCACAGATATTGTGCTCAGTTTCAGTAGCCTGTGGAGGTCTGCGGAGGTGTGATTGGGCAAGCCTTTTGCTAACAAAACCCTCTTCGTTTTTTTCTCATAAGCAGTGTTTGCACCTTGCAAACCTGACACACGTATTGAGGCATAGATTTGTAAGAGTATTTTGACATCTTCCTCCCTGCAAGTCAGACTTGGAGATTTGGCTTTTCCAGTACGATAGTTTGCTCTTTTATTGGTTGAATTTTAGTTCTGTTGGAGGAATGGCAAATCTTTATTGACTTCTCTGGGAGCAAAATCACAGGACTACAAGACAAAATCCTTTACAAATTGCAACCTTATTAACAGTCTCAGATGCCCATGAGAAAAAAAAACTGGCTCAGAATATGAGAACCCAGTTCTAATTCAGGGTGGTGGCTACCTGCTTGGATGCAGCAATATGCAGATGTATTGAAGAAAATGTGGCACAGTGGCTTCCTAGCCAAACTTCACAGCTCCTAACCCCTGACTGCTTTTTAAACACTAACTCAGTAAAAATGCATCATGAATAGGCCTACTTCTCTTTTTCACTTCTGCATTTCACTGTGACTTTGCAAAATGATCAAATAACTGAGATCTAGAAAGTTCATGGTCTTTGTCCTGTATTCAGGATGACACTACTGTGCCATTTAGGAATTTAGTGAAACTAATTGTGTTTGCTGCTGTCCTGCCTAGAGGGCCAAAGGGAACAAGACCCTGTTGTGCTGATCTCTGGGTATGCACATAATGACAGTCCCCATACTGATCAATATACTACATAAATGGAGAAAGAGACCCAAA
The DNA here is from genome assembly GCA_013400695.1 of Neodrepanis coruscans. Lineage (NCBI taxonomy): Eukaryota > Metazoa > Chordata > Aves > Passeriformes > Philepittidae > Neodrepanis > Neodrepanis coruscans. The sequence continues at coordinate 24,469 of VYZS01018617.1, read as the reverse complement.
GAAGGTGGACACACAAAAAGGACACACAAAAATACAGAAGCCCGGAATGCCAGTTCAGTGGGCATCTTGGCTTCACAATGTCCTGCTCACACTTGAGGCTGATCATTGGAATACCTTTCACAGGGATGGGAGTCTGTTGGATGCACAGACTACAGCTGAGACATCAGCTCAGCGTCTATGTGTATCCAAAGGGATTGTCAGGCTTGAGATGCTCTGCTTGCTGTGTTCTGTAGGATGCTGTGTTTGAATAGCATAATCTGTGCCAAGCATCTCCATGAAGGAACTTGAGACATTATAATTCCAAAACACCCACCAAACCCCAGCAAACTGTTGAAATGCAATTGAAATGGCAGAATTCTGATGTGGTCAATTAACCCCCTGCTATGTAGAACCCTGATATCTCTATATAAATAAAATAAAAGACAACACTGCTGGATTGATGGCATAGCTGGGGAAGAAAGTAGTGATACCACGAGATAATATCTTATGAATTATTTATTGGGCGCTGTGATCAGAGCTCTGTTTAGCCTCTGTCCTGCTCTAGGTCATCACAAGTATATACCCTATGCCCTAACTCAGAGCATTAAGCAGCCATGCCAAAGACAGGATCTTTGCATGACTGCCTCTAGATCCCAACACATACCCGTGTAGCCCCTATAATGGACGAACACATGTATTATTAAGCAGCAGAAAGCACTTGTACAAGGCTGACGGCACACATGACTTATTTACACTGACCTAAAATAGCAGCACTTTAAATGATACAAAGACAGAAGACTTTAAAGTGCTCCGTGGAGATTTGTGAATACAGGAGAACCCTTTGGCTAATCCTGAAATATTGTTTTCTTAAAAAGTCGGCTCATTTACTTTTATGCACCTGCCATCACTTTCCCTACTTAGAAGTGACTTCCTCTGGTTTTCCCTATATATTGGATTATTAGCAGCTCAGTTAACAATCCTTCTACTCTTGTTGGCAGATGCAGCCTTCTAGAGCTGACAGTCCCTAAGGGCTTAGGAATACTCTCATGCAGGCTTTCAGGGTGGCAGATTCATGGGGTTTTCCCTTCTTTTAGCTGGGTTTCCTGATAGAAAGTGGGTTTGAATGGCTCCACTTCAGGTATGCCCACTACCAGGTTTGGCACAAGTTGTTCCCACTGTCACTTGGTATCTCTTTTGTGATGGGGGCTGTCCAGTATCCCTTGGAAGCATACACCCAGATGAGGAGGGAGGTCACTGCCAGGGTGGCTGGGAAAGGCTCATGGGGTATGCCAGGAGCATGGAGTGAAGACGAGAGAAAGTAAAACATTAAAATGTATGTATGTGTGTGTGGGGGGTGGGGGGAACAGGACCTTAAAGATTATTTAACCAAAAAAAACCCCTCAAAGTCTGACTTATATGAAATTTAATTTAATTTATTTTTACACCAGCAGCTGTCAGTTCAAAGAACAAAAACAAAGTAGCCATCTGTGCTTAATTTCATAAATCTACTGTAGATTGTCACATGATAGTGGAACTTGGACAAAAACATGTCATGTGATTGGGTCCAGTCCCTTTAAAGTCAGGCTTTCATATATAGTCTGATGTAAGCTGCAGCTATAGGCATGAGGCCCAACTAAACAGGCAGTAACATGTCATGAACTGAGCAGGGTCAATCTGACAAAAATCCTGGTTTCTAAGACTTGTAACATCTTTCCCTCTTTTTGTGGTTAAAGTGTTTTGTTGGGGTTTTTTTTGTTTGGTTAGTTTTTTTGTGTTTTCTAGATTATGTTGCCCCCATTTGATCAAAAATATAAGCTTATTAGATAATATCAATACCTGTCACATGAAATGTAACATGACATAACTCCTCTCCCATGACAGTTGCAGTGGATGGAAAATGCAAGGTGCTAGGTTGCTATGAAGGTGGTTGCAGAGTCAAGCAGTCTCACCTCCCTTTGGAACGTCTTCCCTAGTTCTTTACCTGTGACAAAAAGAGTTTTCTTTAAACCTGCACAGGACACAGGTAAATCAGAGAAACATAAAGAAATGAAATTTTCTTCACCTTTTTGAGAGGCAGGGCTAATAGGAAAAGTCAGAGTTTGTCTATTCTCCTAAATCATATTACTAAGAAAGTGCAAGGGAGAGACATCAGAGGGGGTGTAATTAAAATACAGATCAAAAAGTCACATTTTTCAATTTGCTACATGAAAAAAAAAAAACAATCAGCTTGTCATATTCTCATTAAATACCAGATGGTTGAGCATGAGTAATAGATCTCTGGCTGACAGAAATCTGCAAACTCTTTTCTTTGGAGAGTTTTTAACTTCAGCAATCTGACCATATCAAATATTCAATAATGCTATCAAGGTGAATGTATTTGTTTAGTATTTATGTGCATGTATTTGTCCATGTGTGCCACAGCATACGTTCGTGTAGGGTGAAAACAAGAGCTGAGCCTCAGAGAAAGTAAAATTAATTCTTAGCAGGTAAGTTTAACTTACACACTTTTACTCTCACGGGCACAGACACAAGAGTTTCTCCATGTATTAATGCTTTCCACCTTCTCAGGCATAATTAAGTGATGACCACAGCTATGCTGAAAGGAAAAGGCCACAGCTCCTTTATCTAATGTAGCCACATAACCATAAATCAGGTTGTTGCTTTTGTGTTGAGTCCTGCAGATCAATCGCTTTCTCACACTACTGCTGTTACTTCCAGTGGGGATCTGGCAGCTACTGGCAGCCCTGTCCCACTGCCTTCTCCAGGGACAGCTCACCCCCAGACTAAATCCAGCAAAAGTTTTACCGTGCTAGCATTACTTCTCTGGTTTTTGTTACTACTGCTGCGTTACATTGATGTTGACAGGATCTGGCCGTCGCCCACCACTGAAACAGTATGAAGAGAGTATTAACTAGGCGATCCTTTTCTTCCCCACAAGATTTAGTCTGTCAGCCTGCAACACAAAGCAGCACAAGGACATGGTCGGGTGGGGAAGTTCAGAAGTAATCATATCATAGGGTGCTCATAGAGGCAGCATCATCAGCACTGCTAGTCTGACAGAGCCAAATCTTTATGTAGCTAGGTGCCTGTCTTGATCCCAAGTACACACATGCATCTGATTGGTACCTCACTGGACTTTGGCTGTTTGTGAGGCTTGATATCAGCACAGCCAAATGACTACGAGTCATGAAAGGCCCATGTAATAAAGGAAACATTTAAGCTTGCCAGCAACACATGAAATTTCAAAGAAATTCTGTATGTATGCAGAGGCAGTAGCCATTCTCCTCTTGCCTGCTTCAGCCTGTCATGGAAGGGAACACACACTAGTCTCTCTTGGAGACCTTGCATTTTATTTTAATTCCATCACCACCACCCCGTACCACCTCTCCCCCTGCTCCCCCTTCTTCTTGCTGCTGTTTTCCCTTAATATAAAAGAAGTCACTTTGAATTAAAGTAGGTTATCTGGTCCTTGTATATGGAAAAACAGCAATTACTGTCAAAGAAAACATCTTTGCGGTAGGAGTGTGGTAGCTTTATTCTCCTGCAAGTTTGGGCTGGACTGATACTTAGAGTAATAGTCACTAATGCCAGAAAAGAGCTTGTGAGGTTTCTTAGCCTACTCTTTTTGCCAGTAAGGAATATTTCCCTACAGGATATTGTAACCAAGCTTTAATTAAAAAAAATTAGAAGGCATTAAAGCAGCAAAAGGTAATAGCCTACTTTGGTGTACCTCACATTACCAACTAACCTGTTAGTCTCAGACTTTCCTCATTCAGCCTACTGACACATCTATGCTCTTGGCAGATCTGGATCTCACAACACTGTGTTGTTCAGGGCTACCTAGAAGTGGTACAGCTACATTAGCACAATAAATTATCGTGGGTAGAGCACTATGCTAATAAGTCTGGATTGCTTCTCGTCCTCAAGCTAGTTCTTTTAGACCTAACTCATTTAGCACTATAATGTGCAGTGCAGATGTATCTGCATGCTATCCAAATCTTTGGGAATGATGCTGTTATGGGAAGAAAATCCATGGGAGTAGGAACAGTGGAAAAGCTGAAACGTTTGGGCTTTCCCCACTCAACACTTTCAGCTGGTAAAAATTGTGTTTTCTTTTCCTACAACAAGGTTCTTGGGATGAAGCCTTGCTGCCACTGAGATCTGTAGAATTTTCACCACCAGCTACAGCAGTTCTAAACCTTTATTGTCTATTTTTCTAGTTGGAGTAAAAATGTTTTTGCAGTGATAACAGACTAATCTCTCAAAACAGAAAAAATTCCGTTCAGGTTTGCCAGTTTCAAAACATTTTCCTTACGCACTTTTCATGTTTTTAGTTAATACCAGCATATATTACTGCCTGAATCACCTTTTTGGGGAATTACCATCTTATCACACCAGTCTCACTTTTCAGGTGTTGCTTTTTCAGGAGTTCACCCCCCATTTCCATTTTTTTCTCTTGAATTGACAAGACTGACAGAGGCACCTGTAAGCACTTGCTTTCTTGATCCTGGCTTTAATGATTAGCTTAAGGAGTCTCATATGCTCCTGTCATGCCTATTGCTACCTTTGTCAACTTTCTTTTCAACACAGCAGACTTTGATTGCACTTAGAGACAAGGTCTGCAGCACCTGCTTTCAAAGGAAATGGAAATGCAGATATTTTGCTCATGAGGACTAACTGAGTAAAGGAGCCAAGGTTAACAAATTCACCTGGAGATTTCCTATGGTTCTTGAGTCTGTGCTTCTTTAATCTGGAATAATTTGCTGATGGTAAGGTAACAGTGTTCTCAGCTGCAGACATTAGCGACAATTTTTGGCAACTTCCAGGCTGTTGGATTTTGTTTGAGATATGTGCACTTTCTGCCTTGCAGACCGTGTTCTATCTACAGGTAAGGAGGTTTTGGAGAACTGCTAATGAGCCTCTTTCATTGGTTTGCCTTTACTTCTTTCTATAAGACAACGCATCCAGCTGCTGATATTCCAAGAGACACCTAACATGGCACTAACTGGGAGGAAGTTTCCATATGGATTTAGTTCACTTGAGAGCTGTTTCATCTCTCAGGACCTCACAACCAAGGTCAGAGGCTTGGGCAGAGTTGCTATTTGCAGTACCTGTCATCAGAACAAAGGAAGTCTTTAAGCTGGTTTTACCACCCTATCAAACCTCTGTGGGCGAGGCAAGAGAGAACAAACTAGTTTTCAGGACCACAGAGCTATACAAATCTGAGGGTAAGCAGATATACATATAGGTGTCTGATGAGTTGTCTGATAAACCTGACTAGTGAGAAAGGGCGCTTTTAAGGTTAAGATACTGGAGAGGATTCAGCAAATCTGGATATGGTTCCCAGCCCCACCATGGATTGCCTGTGGCATCTTGAGTAAATCTGTTCACTTGTACCTCTCTTTTTGTGTGAAGGGGGCATAGGGCTATTTACCTCCTTGTTTTTCTTTCAGAAAGACAGAACAAGTGCACTGGCAAGTGTCTCTAATCCATGTGGTCCTTCATCTCACTGGGATCTATTGATACCATCAGTGTGTAAATCACAGCCCTCAAGGGAAGAGAGCAATATATACTTAACACATGTATGTACAAACAACAAACGGTTTCAGAAGTATCAGTGAAGTATCAGAAGTTGGCCACTTCTGGGAACAGTGATCATCTTCCTGGCATCTGTCTCTGGCGGTCTCAAACTGTTAATAAAACTTTGAATCAAAGCAGGGCTGAGTATTTTATTTCATGGTTCAGCAGGCAGCTAAGTATTTAAATATCTCATTTTTCCTTCCTTCATGACAATGCATATCCAGGTCTTGTCTGAAAGAATAACAGAATTTAAACAAATACAAGGCAAGACAAAACTATCTGGACAACAGGGAGGTAGTAGGTAGCAACAGTATTTCTCTTTGTTCACTGGTCATATTTATGACATCGTCGTGTCTGTCATATGGGTCACATAATATGTGACTGGCCCACTGTTAAATGGGCCTAAGAAGATGGCACTGAATACCATTCAGTGGAAGTTAATTATTATTATTGTTGTTGTTATGAGTAGCAGTAGCATTAATGAGTGGGAATCTCCAGAGGTAGCCCATTATGTGCTTTTTTCCTTGATTCAGTGGTCTTCCTACCCTCTTAACACATTCTAAGTTGTTATTCAGAGATCCTACTTTGAGGTTCTATCGTGCAATGTCTCGCTCTAAGGCTATTGTAAGGCACTCTCTTGAGAATCTCTTTTCTTGGCAAACTCTTATAGCAGCAGGCTTTGTAGGCAGACTTCTTTCATTACACAACCTTTTCCTCTTGATAGGGCATCCGTAGTACCAGAGAGAGGAGGATGCCTGATGCAGACAGGTTTCATCCTCCCACCTTATTTTTATGTCCATGCATTTTCTCCTCTTTAAGAGAAGTCTAATACTTCCCCTTGCTACTGAAAGTAGGTGGAGGAACAGTCAGTTTTTCCTATCCTTGGCAAAATGTTTTCCTGGCACTGTAACTTGTTGTGGTATAAGAACAAGCACCCTCACTGTTGCAGTGATCCAGGAGGAGGAGCAATGTTCCAGCTAAATTTCCTGGGCAGATATGTAATCCATCAGACATCCATTGATGGCATCAATAGAACTACTGATATGAGCACCTATGATAGATGCTACATATATGGCTGATACTACAGTGATGCAGGAAAATACATGCGATTACCTCTTGGCAGACTCTGAACATGCTTAGTGGAGTGGAAAATATCATAAGGTTTTCTAGGAACTAGTCCTTTCAAACCTCATCTGAGCCCACCTTCTTGGGAGCAGTGATTTAAACTTGAGTCTCTCATTCTGGGGGTATAGCCTCATCCTTTAGCCTTACAGAGAAAGGTGAGAGAGTCAGGTTTGGTTTATAATTGAATTCAGGTATTTAATTAGCTACAGCAAAGTAGATTAGATTCAGCAGAGTTTATTAAGAAAGTCCTGTTCCCAAATACCTGAGAAGGTGGTGGTGAGGATACTCTCCTCAACAAGAGACCAAGGTTTGAACCTGCTTTTTAATCAGATGTGTGGGTGAGGAGAAAGGAGGAAGACTTGAAAGCAATTTCCTACCTCTTATGTGGCTATGGCAAAAATATGGAGGAGATAACTGTAGTTGTTTTTTAAGCATTTTTTCTTATCTCTGGGAAAGGATTTACATTCAGGCCTCCCAGAGGAGATAGGTGCTACCTTCTCTCCCAGCAGTAGCTATAACTGCCTCTGCTTAATTGCTTCTCCACTAAATACTTCACACCATTCATGCCTCTTGTAGATGTTTCTTATCCATCAGCTTGGGCAGCTTCTTTTTCTGCTCCCCATCTTGTCTAATCCCATCCTGAGGCATCAGATTTACTTTCTCCCCTACGCCAGACCTGGCACCCTGGGATGCCTGTTCTAACCCAGGGCTGAAGATTCCAGTATACACTGTGATAGGTGGAAGTTTGGTATTAAAGCAGTGTGGTTTTCCTCTTTTGGTGTCAAATATCCTTTTACCTCAACTATGAACTTATTGGACAGTGAGGAAAGCAGTACTTCTGGCTGAAGTATGCATACAATTAATCATGCCTTGTGATCCTCTTTGTCTCAGATCTTTAGTAATGAATTCCCTTTGGCTAAATTCACATGTTTAAGGTCTTTGTGCTGTTAAACTCAGTCTTCTTTATACTTCCTGCCATTTGTATGGGTCTTGCAGGGAACTGGTAATACGTAATGCTTATACTCCTACTGGTACATGACTCTTTCTTTATTGATCAAGAAGTCTTTCAGTTATCAGCAAGTGAAAGATAAATATATTTATTGAAGTCTTCTTCTTCTAAATGAACAGGTTGGTTTTTTATCAGATGTTTCTCAAATTTTTTTGTTTTGCCATGGAAATTTATATTCTGCCTTCTTGAACTTAAGTTACACTTACTTCAGTAGAAAATATCCCCATTCCCACACATTTTAACCTCTCTTTTCTTAGGCAAAAAAGTAGAAGCAGGCAGGAATAAAGCAGCAAAAAATAACAAGGTTGGCCTGGTTTTCAGACCTGTGATTCTGACACCAGAGCCTCCCTGATAAATAAAATTAGTCACATTTTGTAACATTTTATTTCACTGCTTTCACTGCTCTGGTCACTCTTCCTCTAGCCCTAGCATTTGAGGAAGAAGAAAGAGGGGGAGGAAAGCATTAGTTTTTGGAGTCACCCTTTTTCCTTAGCCAGAGATTATAGCAACATGCTCTTGTCATAGATTATCCTGTAATACCCCAGGCCTATCCTTGCTGGCCCCACTGAGGTCTGAACTCTCTCTCTTCAGAAGAATGCTAGTGCTCATTGATGACTAAATGAGTCTTCAGATGCAAAGTTTGCAGTGTTACTTCTCACATGCTAATGTCTGTGGTCTTACACACACAGGATTACATGTGTGCATTTCCCATTTTTATTTGCATCACAAGATTAGATTTTCCATGTCTTGCAAAAGGTGATCCACAAGTCTTGTCACGTTCAGATTGACATGGCATCATTTTCTGCCATGATAAGCTAAGGCTTTATATCATTTGCCAACTAACCTCTTAAGTGACACACTTCTGTGCTCTCTCCTGGGTCCAGTAGCTGGTGTAAGGAAGTTCACCAGAGCTTTACTTCTTGGGTTCCTGTTCTGCAGGTCTTCAGGTTAACCTTTCTAGCTTTAATCAAAGAAGATGATGCCAACAAGAATGATATTGTAGGCTTTCCCGGTGCTGATTGTAACCTTTATTGTTGGTTAATTGACAAAATAGCTAGAAGTCTGCTTCAGAATTTCTGTTTCATAAAAATGTCTCCTTTGTTGAAGTATCAATTAGCCATCTTGGTTCAAAGTTTATTTCTCTTGTGTGCAGCCATTTATTCTGTAATAATTGTCTCAATTCTGACATTAAATACCATAATTTCTCCTGCTATGTTTAAAACCACTTCCAAAAGCATCTAAGTTTTATTTCCTTCCTATTTTCTACATAAATAGCTGAAGTTTGTCCATGCTTGGGGAGATTAATAAAACCATAGCATAGACTGTGAAATTCACCCCAAACTAAAATACAATGAATTCCATTCCAAGACCTCCTGCAGGCTCCATTTCTTTAATTAAATATATGCCAAGGTTCCTCTCCATGAAGTAAATATATAAGGCTGCATATTTGAGGGCAATTATAAGCTACTGCATTTTGACATCTCTTCACTGCAAATCTTGTAACCTTTATTAAGGGAATTTTGGTTGAACGGATTTCTACTTGAGATATATATAGCAAGAAAGCTTAATGTTTGTATGAGCTTATCAACAAACTAAAGAGAAATCATAGGAAATGTGAGTAAATGAAGATCTGGTTTTGTTCCTACCAGAGGTTGTGGCCAGGAAAGGTTCATCATTAGCAAGATCTACACAAGCCAGATAAAGGTGTATGCACTGGGGAATCTTCATCTTTCTCTGTTGACAGTTTGGCTTTGCTGCTGCACAGAATAACTTTCCAACCCTTACTGCAGTGCTGTGGAAAGGGAAGGGAAGGGAAGGGAAGAGGACTGGTTGCAAATGGGGCAGGTGCCATTGTATTTACTTCATGGAGAGGAACCTTGGCATATATTTAATTAAAGAANGCACTGGGGAATCTTCATCTTTCTCTGTTGACAGTTTGGCTTTGCTGCTGCACAGAATAACTTTCCAACCCTTACTGCAGTGCTGTGGAAAGGGAAGGGAAGGGAAGGGAAGAGGACTGGTTGCAAATGGGGCAGATGCCATTGTATTTATGATGGCAGATGCCACATGCATTGTAAGACCCCAGTTAGCCAAGAAAAAAGCCCTCTCCTCCTGCACTCTCTTTTGTTTTGAAGATATTAGTTGGGTCTTTCTCTTTGTTTAATCTTCTCTATGTTAATAATTTCTTCTGGCAGTGGGTAGTGTGGAGTGTGAGATAGGATGTGAAGTGTCACCCTGGACAGGTGATCAGGGCAGGATGGACTGGAAAGAGGAACTCTGAAAGGGGGAGCATTGCTCCAAGGAAGGGACATTTGAAGATGTGCTAACACTAAAGTGGAGGACATGGGAAATTCCTGGGTTGTTGGGTCCTTCAGCTCCAGGAATGGGGGGCTGATGTGCTGTCAGTGGCCACATTGTGAGTGGGATGGCCAAGGCAGAGATGGGTGGTAGGTGTGCAGGAGAGCCATCAAAGTCCTGGGCTGTGTCCATGTTCCCACTCCTGGAGGAGGCCAGAGTCATGCTGACCCTTGCACCTTTATCTCAGATCATCAGGCATGCCCAGTATTTTCCTAAAAGCTGCTCTGGATGTCAGGGGAAAGGGATAGGAAACTTTTCTGGGGAGGCCACAAGAGAGGTTAAAGCACAAGGCATAGGTGGGGCTCTGATTCAGATGTGACCTGGAACAGCAGAAACTCCTGCAGCCACCACTGCAGACACTGTAGACACGTAGACACATTCATGTGAGAAACCCCTATGATATGGGAAACATTCTGGCAAAGAAACCACAGCTCCTGCTTGAGCCAGGAGAAAGCAGCATGTCTGCAGTTTGGGTATCACTTTGAGCAAAACCAGCAGTTTTTGGGAGCTGCTGGAGGCTAGCATTTTTTTTGCAAACTATCCATATGGTTCTGCCTTGGGTATAACCTTGAACTTTCCTTTAACTGGTGTTCTGTCCTAGAAGCACAGACCAACACATGCTGCACTTTTATGTACTACTAGACCTGAGCTTGTTCAAACTGCTGAACTTGACAGTAGGCTACTAGATGAAAGCAAGGTTAGTTCACTTATCACCCAGAAATACAAAGTTCCAGAAGATTTTTCTTACGCAGCATAGTTTCCAACCTTTTTCCTCTCTCTCTCTCTTTTTTTTTTTAGAAAAAAATTGATAATCATCCTACCATGGGAGAGAAGATGGCAGAATAAAACTTGA
>VYZS01018617.1:2906-13487 GCA_013400695.1 Neodrepanis coruscans | reverse complement strand
TTTTTTTTTTTAGAAAAAAATTGATAATCATCCTACCATGGGAGAGAAAGATGGCAGAATAAAACTTGAACTTGCTATTCTTAGCTGGTCAAAACAGAAGTTGTCTCCATAACTCCAACTTTCTCTTAAAATACATGTGTTGAAACTTTGCCATGGATATTTTTCTGCCTTCTAAGAAAAAACATTCAATGATCCATCTATAAGAGGATCTCTGACATCAATTGGTAATGGATACTGCACACTAAAAAGATTTGTTCTGAACAGCTCCTGCCCCATGCAAACCCTAAGCCTATTTGGCCTGACCTTCTGTGGCTTTTCTTGCCTGCAAAATAACACATGACATTTTTAGCATTCCTCCAATCATAACATCTGGGCCTCATTGTTCTATACCTTGAGAAAAAGGGGGCAGTGACAAATGCACTTGGAATTCATATCTTCTTTCATCTGATTTTCTACATGTTTTGAATCAAGATGCTCAAGCATAAATTTCTGGTGGCCATTTCTGGCTGCCCTCCTGAGGGGCAGGCCACAAATTGAAGGAGGAAGATGACCCAGCAGAGTGATTCTGTCCCTTTGTGTTAGGCAAGTAAACAAAAGAGCCACTTTCTAAAAATATTCAATATATTGGGTTTGTGTGGCAAGGTTTTGTTAGTGAGACTGACTATAGGGGTGGCTTCTGTGAGAAGCTACCAGAAACTTGCCCTGTGTCAAGCGGAGGCAATGCCAGCTGGCTCCAAACTAGACCTATTGTTGGCCAGGGCAGTTGTGGTGCCTCTGGTACAACATATTTAAGAAGTGGAAAAATTTGCTGCACAGGAGCAATTGCAGCAGAAGAGAGGACTGAGAATGTCTGAGAGGAACAGCTCTGCAGACACCAAGGTCAGTGCAGATGGAGAGGGAGGAGGTGCTCTAGGTGCTGAAGCAGAGACTCCCCCATAGCCCATGGTGCAGTTTGTGATAAGGCAGCTGTGCCCCTGCAGCCCATGTAGGTTCACAGTGGAGCAGAGATCCACCTGCAGCCCCTTGAGGACCCAACACCAGAGAAGGAGGAAGCCCAAAGGAGGCTGTGACACCATCAGAACACCACGCTGGAGCAGGGTCCTGGTGAGAGACCTGTGGTCACATGGAGAGAGGAGCACATGCTAGAGGAGGTTTTCTGTCAGGACTTGTGGCCCTGTTCCTGAAGGACTGCACCCTGTAGCAGTGATCCACATCGGAGCAGTTCAAGAAAAGCTGCGGGATGTGGGAAAGACTCAGACTGGAGATTTTTGTGAAGGACTGAATCCTGTCCTAGGGACCCCATGCTGGAACAAGGGAAGAGTGTGAGGAAGCCTCCCCCTGAGGAAGAAGGAGCAGCAGAGACAATATTTGATGAACTGATTGCACCCCTCTTCCCCAGCGCCATTGTGCGAAGGGAGGAGAGAATTTGGGAGTGAAGTTAAGCCTGGGAAGAAGAGAGGTGTGGGGAGGTGTTTTTTAAATATTTAGTTTTATTTCTTATTATCCTAGTCTGATTTGATTGATGATAAATTAAGCTAGTTTTCCTAAGTCAAATCTGTTCAGTCCATGATCTCTCCCTGTCCTTGTCTTGACCTATGAGCCTTTCCTTGTATTTCTCTTCGCTATCCAGCTGAGGAGGGAATTGACATAGGGGCTTTGATGGGCACCCAACATCCAGCCAGGGTCAACCCTCTACATGCTGGAAGATATTTGGCAACATATCAAAAATACAAAATTAGTGCTGGTATCTGAATTGTGTTTTCTCTAGTCCCTTTCACAGATCTACATAACTGTCTCTCTTGAACATCATTAAGATATAAGCTATGCATGTTAAAAGATCTCGGGCCATTTGAAAACTGGCTTCCTGAATTTGTTGCAAAGAGAAGTTCCATAGTTTAAAAACAATAATTACGAACTTTAGTATTTGACTCTTCTCCGCTTTTGCATCAGCTGGACTTTTCAATGTTACATAGGATGTGGGAAATGCCATCAATAACTTGCAAAGTTTCAAAGGTCAGGGGTCATGATGTCACTTCTGGTGGACAAAAGCATTAGACGAGCAATGTGTGTGTCTCAGAGCTAGAAAGGGTAATGCTGTAGCGCAACCATAGGCTCATTAACTTAAGGAGTACAGTGCTTCTTTGTTGTTATAATTTGATAAAGTGCTTGAAAACAAGCAAAATATCAGTTTGTGTTTGGGAACGAATAATTCAGCTTCATGTGGATGCCTTTTATTTTTAGAGAAATGTGTCTCCCTTAGACCCTTGTAAAAATAAATTGTGTGGAGCAGAGGGACATTGCCTGCATGCAGAATCAACTATTTGCCAAATGTTTTCTTTGTTTAAAATATGCACTTGCTAGACTGAAGCCCAAACTGCAAAGTTCAAACCAACACTCAAATTCAAAACAGCGCAGACTTTAAAGTCACTGATGTCCAACTAGGAATCATGGCACTATAAGCAGTCCTGGAGTTAAATTTCTACACCAGCCTTTGCTTACAAAATACCAGAAGAGGTGCAAGTGCTACCACCTGTTTCCTTCATCACCACTCCCAGTTTTTGCAACAGCTCAGCGGTTACTGTGCTCCGCCAGGATGGGGATGACCCAAGTTTGGTTTTTGGAGAGATGGAAAAGCATTTGAGCCCACAGATTCTCAGAGTGTGCTCAGGATGGTCTCCTTCAGACAGTCCTGAAAAAGAATTGTGTTCATCAAATGCTAGATTAAAAAAAAAAATAATTTGAGTGTGATATTTTTTTTAGTCCAGGCAAGATGACCTGGAAAAGATAGATGTGGGTAGCAAGCCTTCCTACAGGAAAAACTTCATGAGGGAAGAATACTTAAACAGGGGTTGGACTTAAGAGCTGGAACAATTTTTTTTTCCCCCTAAGTGGACACCTATATCCTCACTAAGTTATTGTCAAGGACATGCTTTGTGTACCTGTCTGGCTCTGTTTAGTGTACATTGCTGCAGGCAGGGCAGGGCGATAACTGATAGCTTGGGGTAGGGAGAGACAGATGGGGTGGGGGAGCAAGAAAGGGATGTCTCTACCAGCACAGGAGGGTCCACTCTTTCATATCCCTGGCAAGGCACATTAAGCCATTGGATAGAAGAAAAGGACAATCAATGGCCTGATAATCCTTACCCACCCATTTGGTAAGCATATTTAAGGCCACATTTGATTAATGTTGTTAACCAGGGGCCATAATCAATGACAGCCTTTGTGGGAATTTTGAGTCCATTAGTTCATTTGGTTTAATAACCTATGAATAACTTTGAAGGTAAAGAGTTATTTGGTAAAGTGGAGGGTTTTTTAAAAATCTAATTTTTATTTTTAATGAAGCATAACCCATAACAATTAGTGAAAATAGCTCCAGTAGATGAAAACAGGAGGTTTATCATTCCACATCTCACAGTGCATGGCTTGAATCTCCAGAACAATTTCTTAGTAATTTTAAGGTGATATTCAGTGTGTGTTGGGCAGCTGGATACTTCTAGATCCTTGAGACTCAAAGTGATCCTTCACGGAGCTATTCTATGAGCCAAGTTCAAAGATTTCAGTGGGGAAATCTCCCATGAAAGACTCGTGCTTCCTCTGTGATCCTTGGTAATCATTCCCTAAGAGAAAAATCTGCATTACTGTGTCTTGATTTAAATATGCAAGCGGAGTTTGACTTCTTCCCTTACTCTGTAATTAATGTATAAAGTACCTATCTCTTGGCAACATCTCTGGTGTGTGACACAGGAGGACTCAGCCCACCTGGGCTCCAGAGCTCAGGTTTGCTTCTGCCATGGAAGAGGACAGTACCTGACAACAAAAAAGCAAAGTGAAGGAAGGCGGCCATGCTCAATGATGAAGTGACCTGAAGAGAAAGGCCTGATGTGCCCCACTGGGATGACAGCCATGCAGAGACCCCAGTGGACATCCTCAGGGAAGAAGCTCCATAGATGGAGTCCCCGCTGAGAAGGTTCAAACAGCAAACCCAAGCACAGCAAAACTGTACAGTTCAAAAAAAAAAAAAGAAAGAAAAAAGATAGTTTTCATGTTCCATAAGGCTATGATTATGTGATATACATATTTTTATTCAAGATCAAAGCGTTGTTTTTAATAGTTAAATATTCACAGATGCAAATGAGCTTTGATTTGCATAAAGTGATAATTATGTTATTCATTAGGACTTGGTAAATGTTGTGTTCAAATTCCATGATCATTTTGCTTTAGGGTTACTGAGAAACAAGTTTATGAGTTTGAGGGAAAACCTATTGTGAAAGTAAGTGGCGGAGTTTATTTCCACCGAGCTGGGATGATTTCCCTACCTCCTACGTTCTTAGGATGGCATGTCCAGTCTAGCCCATTATATCAGCTAATGTCTGTGGGGAGGCCCAGGGCTCCCCACTCCCTGCAAGGTCATCTGTCAATGCCAGCCGGGGAGGGGGAGCTGTCAGTCTCCCCTTGTCATTGCCCCTTCCCAGCTGCCCCGCCGCGCACTGCCCGGCCGGCTCTGGGCTGAGAGAGAGCTCCTGCTTCCCTCCTCACTTCTCTCCCAGCTTCCCCCCCCACCCTGCTCACACGCGTCTTCCCCTGGGTCAGAAGGAACAATGGAGCAAGGAGGACAGGGCAAGCCTGCGCCGAGCTGCAGACACTTGATAAATGGGTGGGCAGGCGGCAAGTGACAATATGCAGACAAGTGATATCATTTGCAAATGGATCCGGCAAGGGAAGCAAGAATACAGAGAGGAGGGAAGACAAAGTCAGGGGCACGAAAAAGGTTTCTCATTAACCCTTGCGGGATGGTGAGAAATATGTTAGATCAGCAATCTGGGAAAGAAAAGGCTGTGAATATGGCTTTTTGGTCCCTTACCTGCCACCTTCCTGTCATGAGGAAGGCATGTGACACTCATTGCCTTCCTAAAAAACACATTTTTAATATCTATTACCTTCTCTCCTGATGCATAGAGATGGGCATCTTGGGAACTTCCTGGAATCTGCCTTCCCTAACTCCTTCGGAGAGATTCCCACATCCTAGTTCAGAAGCTGAAGTCAGTGCCTCAGAATAAGGCCTGGTGCTCCGTTTGCACTGACCTCACCATTTAGACAACCCAGTGCTGGCACTGCCCCACAGTGTTGCAGCCCCATCAACCCGGTGAGCCAGCATACCAGAAAGACAACCACATCCCGCTGGTAGGCCAGCAGAGACAAGAAGGGATTAGGAAAGCTGTAGGTGACAATGGTTCTTCATTACAGAACTATTTTGTGTCTCTCCTAGTGGTGAAAGGTCTCCATCTTTCTTCATTGTATTTCTATTTTCTGGCCCCACTCACACAAGAAATTTTATACCCATGTTATGTTCTTCCAGTGAACATAGTCTGCGTTCACACACCATGAGATTTGCCTTCCTGTCTCATAAGCCCAGTTGTACCAGTGGAGTTGATCCTGCCCTGCTGTGCTCAGGCTGTCATTGTGCATTCGAGGGTTGGCCACCTGCTTGGAGAACACGTTCAGGCATGGATGCTGGGACAAAGCACTTTGGGACCATGGAGTTACTTGCAAACTGAGCAGGTGAGAGCATCACCTCCGCAAATGAACCCCAGGTAGCATTTCTAAGAGAATGAACTGTGAGAAGTATTGTTAGCTTCTGTGCTTACAAAAGCTGTGTCACCTACAGTCACAGACTGTGTGTAGAGGCAATGCTATGACCAAGTTTTGTGTTTATATTTTATTCTTTGTATGGAGGAGGTTTTTGAGAGGTGGTAAGAGCTGAGCAGATCTGTAGGATGATCTCTAGCTGTCACAAATTGCTCTTCGCTTATGATAGAACTACTGTTATGCCTGTTTGAGGATGTTTCCAGCACAGAGCCCTCAGGTCATCTAAACCACAACCAGGAGCCCTCTGTTCCATGATAGGTAGCATGGCTTGCAGCAAACACTGGTAAAATAAACTAGATCAGGATATGATTGTTTCATGGTGAGACTTGCAGCAAGGTTTCTGCCATGATAGAGGTTCTTAGAGTACAGTATTTTGTGTGATACAACCTCTCCACCATCTTTCCTACCACTCTTAAGCATACTGTGAAGTTTGAAGTAATGCTTCCAGCCTTTTTCCCTGCACAGACATGTCATCCTCCTTTCTCTCTCTCTCTTTACTTGCTGGATATCAGCTGTAGTTAATGTATTTTAGCTATTCTATATAAATGCACTAAAAAATACGGGTCAAATAGCCGGATCAGCCCTTGGCTGCCTCATTATCCTATTGAATGAAGACTCTGACTTTTACTCTGGACATGGACAGGATGTATTAGACCTTGTCTGTCATTAATAAGTTCATACACGTACACACATCTAAATGGCCAATTAATGTCCACATCTGCCTTACTGTTATTTATTAATTTGTATTACCTATAGCAGCCACTAATGCTTTTGGAACTTATTTCACTTCATTCCTGCCTTCTTTTCTGTTCCTTGGCCCCACATTAATGTTATATTTCTTTCAGAACCTATCTCATTCTGAAGAAGATGGACAAGATGACCTGATAGCCTTTCCCATCTCTAATTTCTATATGCACACTTCCCTCATTATGACACTCCTGCACAATAAAAGGCAGAATACCAGACTTAATATCTGAAAAAAAATGTTCTCCTTTTCCCTACCTGTCTTGCTGTGCTGTCAGCCCTGATTTAGCCTCAGCAGCTGCTCATCTGTTGCTCTTTAGGGCACTGAGAGCCTGAAGATGGGAGGAGGTCATTAAGGGTCGTACAGACTCCATCATAAGAAACAAAACTTCCATCTCCTTTCTTATCTGTTGCTAGACTTTTTTTTTTGTTAGGAAATTTTTACATTGGTCAGAGAAACAAAAAGTGTGGGTTTTACTCTTCTTTCTGGCCATCAACAGCATGGTCTTTCACTTTACTCTTTTTGTACCGGGTCACTCAATTGCTCATGGAAATCCTCACTTCTTATGTACATGGCTTCAGTGCTGAGGACAGAGTTGCTTCTTCTATGTGTCAATGACTGCAGTATTAAAAAAACCAAAAAGGAGGTTGGTCTTATTGTGAATGTTATGGAATTGCATTTCAGACAATTGGTTTTCTTTTGCTCTTTTGTGTGGTCATAGGCTTCTCTGTAGGCTTCTCTGTGCCTCATTTTCTTCATCTGACAACGTAGATGGCAATTTCTATGGAATTGAACACCTTCATCTTTGTGAGATATGTGAAAATCACACTTGGATGCTCCTTGTTTCATATTATCTGCATTTGGGGATGAATTTAGGCTTATTCTGAACCATCCCGGAAATCCTTGTTATGACAGTTTTTCTTGATCTTGAATGTGACTGGCCTTTCATTTCACCTGAGGTGACTGAAAAGGACCTGAAGAGCAGCTGAAAAAAATAAAAAACTGTGTGGTAAGAAATCTGTAGTCAGAGCAAGACAGAAAATGTGATATTTGGAAAAATTATAACTACCAGTAAATTCCTATCCTGGCTATTGCTTTCTGCACTGGTCCTTTGGAGAAGCCCTGGGCCAAGAGGGGGAATGAACATCTTCTTTGGGTGTCCTTGAGGACCTGAACTACAACTCACTAAGCCGTCTTGTATAGCTCTGCCTATGAAATAATTCCAGGTGTTGGTCCAGGACTGTTTCGAGGCTTGTGAAGTCCTTACAATGGGATGACTTTCAGTTACTCTAAAGTCAATCTTAACACGAGGCAAATGTTAAGGTAAATGCAAAGACTGCCTTTATTGCAATCCAAATTTAACAGTATAGTTACTCAATTTCAAGACAGGTGGATAGAAATAGAAAAACATAATTATAACTATCTATATGTTAGATCACCCAAGAGGTGTCTCTCTGTTTCATCCAGCTAGCAAGCTGTCAGATGCTTATGCAATTTCTTGGCATATTCCTTCCTTACATAGAAGTGTAGTCTCAGGCTGAGCTTTCAGACTTAGGAACAGGTTTATCTTTACAACCCCCAACATTCCCTGAGGATCCATTCTGAATCTGATATCTATATGGGATAAATGCTGCCTTCTGCCTTGCAGAGCAGGGGATCAGTGCTCGGCATATGACTTCTTTATACACTGAGACCAACATTTCATGTAACCACCTATACTTTATTCAGCCTTACTTCTACAAAGAGAGAAATGAGAATAGCGTGCACAGTGTTTTCCAATTTCTCATCAAGATCAGACATGATGATAAGTAACCACTTCGGTGTGATAGCAGGTGTTAGCTGGGGTGAATGAACCTTGGGCTGGGCTCTGAGGCATTCTGGGGTAAGGAATTCCAGTGTCTGGATATCAGTGACTAGTGATAAGGAGGCTTACGTTCCTGAATCATCCTTTTATTTTGTATCTGTTTAATTTTAATTTTAATTTATTATAAACGGGGGGAAAGCATATTCAAACCTCTACAAAGGCAGAAGGTTCTGGTTTTAATATTAAAATATGTAATTTGAAATAACCTTTATGCCTTTGTCATATACTCTCAATAAATGACTTCTAAGATTGATTAAAGACCTTAGCTTTGCTTCACATGTTAATCAATCTCACCAGCCAATTAGAGCTTTGGTGCTAGAGAGCGACAGAGATCATCTCTCTGGCAGCATTTAATGTGAAAGCCAAACCTTTATGACCTAATACTGGTAGGGAAACACATGTCAGTATATGGGAAAAGAACATCAAAGAATTGCAAGATTATTCATGCTGATACTTGGTGAATAGATATTTAAAAGTTGTATTTCAGAAGGGGTAAAATCTAAATGCAGAATTGGCTTTCCCGGGCTGAAGTTGAATTTGTGTTTTAAAATAGCAGACTCCTAAGCTACTCATGCTCTTTCTTCTTTTTATGACTCAGAGTATGTCAATTAAATTTGCTTCAATTTTGTTACCTGTAAAATAGGAATAAGACGACCCCGTTTTCCCTCTGGATGAGCTGAGGATGATTTAGCTTATGCCGGAAGTAAATGAAAAGCAAGACATCCATTCCAGCAATACTACAGTTTCCCACCTGAACAATTTAACTGAAAATGAATTTGGAGCAACAAGAGCAGAACCACATCCAGCTTGCAGGTCACTGCTTCCTGGTCCTGACTGCACTGAGCATGGCAGGCTATGGAAAATGAGCAGAGGGGGATACAGTCCATTTTCTGCATGTCTCCACAGCTGACCTGCTTAGTAGCTTTTATAACAGTGAGGCCACAAGCTAGACATGGAAAATCAACACTTGTTGTGTCAGTTCAGCTCAGTGCTAAGGCACAGTGATGTGCCTGAGTTATACATGAATAAACAGATGAATTTCAGCCACTAGGGCTACAAGCCCCTGCATTTTTCAGAGGATTTTTAACTCACTATAAAGAGAAATTCTGCACTATGTAGGATGTAGTGTCTAAGTGGCCAAGAAAATCTTGCCTTTTTAAGTGTGTGTGCTGTGGTCCTTTCACAATGAGTTGCTGTGTCCTGCTGATTGGAACCTCTGAGTATAATGTAATTGGAATAAAAAACAGTGATAATAAATCAAGAGATAAAGTAAAAATAAAAATTGAAAATAACTATATGTCACAAAAGGTCTTTTGCATTTTCCATGGTGAATATTTATTGCAAAATGCTCTGCTATTGTCAGGTATTGCAAAATGCTTTATTTCACAGAATATACACTTGAGAGTGCTGAAAGATCAAATTCCTAGAATTCATCTGTTCTTGAGGTGGATGCTAACAACATGTTAGGACTAGACTGAGGGCATTAACTGAGTTCCATGTATAGTCTGAATTCCAGACGAGACTGAAGCCAATTTTATTTATGTTTCATCTTGGTATAATATCTTTCTGTCATTCAATTTCCTTGGTCAAAACACTGCAGGAAAGTTACTTTGAAATGAATGTCTGGGTGTCAGGGGCTAGCAAGCTAATAGTCTAATTACTTTTGTAGTCTTTATTAATTGAAATGTTTATTAGAAAGGTTACTTTTTATCCAGTGAAAGATGACAGTCTGGGTTTGACTGAGTGCTGTTTATTGTTTTAATATTGTTAGCAGTGTGAATGGGTTAACACACTTCTCATCTTCCAGAAGCTGAAGGCTATGAGAAATCCCAAGGGTAGCCACTCTTCAGTCCACATTTGCTGTCTTTGCCAAGGAAAGATCCCATAAGATTTCCCCCCCTCCATCACTTAAGGGTTGTGATGATTTTTAATGTCACTGCCTAGATGGCCTGAAGATTTTTATCTATTGCACTTACAGGTCACCTTAATATTATCTCACTCAGAGAAGGGAAAAAGTTTCTAGTGGGATAATATTAAGTTATACAGCATGACACAAGGTCAGACTGTGAAAGTCAGGAATATATGAATAAAGCCAGTGGCCATGAGAGTCACCAGTGGAAAAAAAACAAACAGAAAAAAAATTCAAGAAAGAAGAGAAAGAGGAATAAAGAGTAAGAGGGGGAAAGTGCTAGAGGAAGAGAGGAGTGAGGAGTGGGGAAAGAAGAAAGATTAAAAGAGAAAAAGAAAGGATTAGGGTCAGAATGGGTGATGTAAAGTCATCCTTCTTATCCCAATCAGCTGCACACTGTGTGCTCTTGGTGGCCAT
>VYZS01018615.1:2349-98198 GCA_013400695.1 Neodrepanis coruscans | reverse complement strand
CGGCCTCGCTGCCCGGCCGGGAGGGCCCCGGGCGGCGCTGCCGGCGGTGTCTGCGCCGGGCCGGGTCACGGAGCTCTGCGGGGTCCCCGCGGGTGCGAAGCAGCGCGGCCGTGGCTGTGCGGGGGCAGCGGGCAGTGCCCAGGGGAGATCGGGGCGCTCTGTGCCCTCCCGGGAGAGCGGGTCCTGCGGGGGTCACAGCCGGCACCGGCACCGCCTCAGCGCGGGCCGCGGCCCCTCGGCCCTGGGTAGTTCATTGCTTCTATAATGTGCCAGAGTTGGGATGTTTTCCTTGAGTTCTGTAGCAATCAGTGTTGTGCCAAGCAACCGGAAATTTTAATTAACGGTATGTCATCTTCGCTTAAGCAGTGTAGCTCTATCAGAAATTACCTGGCTGAGCTGTGGGATGAGGAATAATTCAGCAGATCTGATTTTTTCCAGTCTCTTGAGAATACTTGACAACTTCTGCCTTCACTGAAATGCACAAGCACTGAGCATCCTTCTAATTCGAGCAACGTCTGACTTCATCATGTGCAGCACAGGCAGTGCCAAGGGGCTTGGAGTGAAGTCCTCAAACTTTATCATCCCAGATGCATTTGGGATTTTCCCATGATCCTTTAAACCCTCTTGTCTCCAAAATTCGGATGGGGACTGAACTCTCACTTGCAGAAACTCTCACTTGTCTTGAGTATTTTAATCCAGTTGCATCTGCCAGGATTATTTTAATTCTGTCCCATGTATTTTTCCCAACTCCATAATCTTTGGAATTGTCATTACCTTTTTATGAACTGTTCCAGGTACTTTTCTGTATGCCTGGACTGTCATTCCAGGTACAGGCCTTTATTTTTATATTTGCCCACCTTTAAGAAACCCAAGCATCCCTTTTCTTTGTTACCTGGCTGGGCAGCTGTTGTCACTCCATTGTCCATAGTGCTTCCTTACTCCAGGCTTTCTGGCATTCCAGTGACTTAAGATTAAATGCTAATATTTTTTTCTGTTAGAAACACTGTTTTGCAGAATTTTAAGTGCTAATACCAGAAGGCATATTTTCGTGGCCTTTATTTTCCCAGTGGTACACACACTCTAATTTTCACCTCATCTTCACTTTATTTCATTGCATTTTTCCATATTTTGTCCTGTACTATCTCACAGGAAGATATAAAGAAGGTAAATGGCTGGTCCAAGAGCAGACCAACCTGTGTGCTTTCCTAGTGCCAGCAACCACGAGGGAAAAAAGGTCAGAACTACAGGATTCATCTTAGTTATGCTACTACTAATAGGAGAATTTTGCTCCTGACCTTCTCCTGGCCTCACTCCCTCTCTCCCACTGTGCCTTTTCTTCTCTCTGTTACCTGTTATTCACCTGTTGGATCCAGGTTTTTAGGTACTTAAATAGGAATCACAGACTTCTGAAACATCCTCTGTGGGATCCCATGGGAATTCACTGTGCTGTTCTTTGACATTGCCCCAGCTGTTCCAGATTCTCCACAGTTTCACCTCTGCCATTCACATGCACAGTAGTTCAGTCCCTCTGTGCCACTGCTATCTGTCAGAAATCAGGCAGGCAGCTCTGAAAGCACAATTGCCATCTGACAACAAAGCAGCAGTGTTCCACCCTGCCTCCAAGCAAGAATTCCTCTTTACTTTCATTGTGTTGGATCCCAGTCCTCTTTTCTACCTTTTCCTTCCCACTGTGTAGTTGAAGGAGCTGAAAGCAAAGTTCAAAATGATCATCAGTAGATCTGACTGTCAGATGTAAAGAACAAGCAAAATTTTGGTGTTTTGATGGCACTCAGAAGGCCAAGTGACAAAAAGATGTTGTCCTTTCTTGACTTCTGGAAGGACTGGCCTCGTGTAAGAGGCTGACCCCTCTGGGGAGGGAAGGGCTGCAGTGCCCAGGTTATTGTGTGGTAGAAGTGGAATGGAACTCAAGCAGGTCTCTGCTGTCCAGCCATGCTCTAGGTGTACTTAAATATACATCTATGTATATTAAAGATTGGATCTGATCCAGAATGCTTTGGAATGAGGTTTCCTGGCAGCAAAAGGCAATATGTCCATGGATTAAAACCAGATGTGTGCTTTCCTTTCACATCTTTGTACCTGTGTGGGTTTGTTACTGGCACAGAGAGGAGGCTGAGGAGGATTCATAGGATATGGGGCTTTGTGGAGCTGAGGTGGGCACAGTGTGTGGCACCCCCAGCATCACCAGATCTTGAGAGTGGAGCTGCCTGCAGTGGAATGGTCTGTGCTACTTCATCTCAGCCCAGAGCTGAGTTCTGTGCCCAGCCTGCCAAAACTGCCCTGGTGGTGTTGTAGCTCTTGTAGGATGGACAGCAGTGAGCCAGGAGCAAGGTCTTTCCTGGGGCTTTTCAGAGCCATCCCAGAGGTGTGACTGCACAGCTCTGACAAAGATCTGGCTCTTTTTAAAAAATCACCTCTCACATCTTTATTTAATGTGACTGCTGATGGCTCAAAGCAGGACTGATCTGCAGTAAGTTCAAGATCCATTTTTAAACCCATCATTTCCATTAATGCTTCCTTTTTTGCCTTTCAGATATGGCCATGCCCAGTTCCCTCCTGTGGGCTGTTGACATTTTTGGGAGGGTTTACACCCTGTCCACTGTTGGCCAGTACTGGGAGCTCTGCAAGGACACACAGCTGGAGTTCAAACGTGTCTCTGCTGTCAAACAGTGCTGCTGGGGCATTGCCTGTGACCATCAGGTGTACACCTATGTGTTCTCAGGGGATGTTCCTATCAGGTACCAGGAAGAAACCTATGAGAATCAGGTATGACAAGTTTTGGTACCACCACACACTTGGCAGAAGGGTCTCACAGCAGATCTGTACATCAGCTGTCCCAGCAGTTTTATTTGTTTTCATTTTTTACCTGAAGTTTCTGAGGGTTATTTATGTGCCAAATAGGTTATTCTTTGAATATTTAAATTCCCAAAGGAGTTATACTTCCCTGCTCCTACCAAAAGCAGTGCCAGTGTGAACTCCAGCCTGTCCTGTGCCGTTTCAGACTAGAATATTCCCTCTTTGCACCAGGTGGTTTCCTTCCCTTAGTGACAAATGCACAATTCCCTTAAGAAAAGGGCCCGGTGGAACTTCCAGGCAACAAAGATACATTGTCTCTTTATTTATCAAAGATACAATATCTTATATTAGTTTAAGAAAATGCCATGTTTTAGTGTTTCAAATACTTCTTTAATAAGTCATGACTTTCCATTACAGTACATTTCCAGCTTTTTTGCATGGAAGTGTTAGGATGATCCTCCCTATATGGTGCACTTTAAAACAGTATTTTAAAGGAAATTTATCAAAATTTTTTTTAAGTTAACTAAGAGTTATTTGAGGGAGAAAACTGAGCATATTTTCTTGAGCACTGTTTCTTTCTTGAGCACATTTCTCTGGTTTCTAATGGACAATGGGATAAATAAAAATTGAGAAAACACCTTATCTACATGGGTAAATATGCAACAAATTAATTTTATACATTATTTAATATTGATACAACTTTTCAGCCATTTAAGAACATTCCTTTTGTTATGCAAATATGTTCTTTAAAAATTACAAACTTGAAATTTTATTTGTTATTTTAAAACCTTTGTTTTGTTTGTTCTAGGCTATGAAAAATGGAAAACAAAATGCTAGGAAGAAAAAAGGAAATGTTCTTCAAGAGCTAACAACGACAAAACTAAAAGATAGTTTACAGATAATGTGTAAAGCACTTTAGCCAGATTTCTAGTAAAAGTAAATAATATTTTATGTAAAAATTATGGAAAGATTTTGAACCACTCATTTCCATGTGCTCTAAAATGTAAGACAGTATTACATGACAGATTTTGCCAGTATTTGTACAATATGTAGGAGTGTGGGGGAAAAATAAAAATGACAGCTGTATTGGTGAAATTCCTGGTGATATTTGTTCTGTAATTGATTCAAGCCAGATTCGGGGAAAAAACCTGCTGGTATAAGATAAGATACAGGAGAGATTTGCTGATACAGTTATCTTGACACAGTTTCTGGCACAGAGGCTCTCCTGCTTTTCTAGTGCAGACAAGATATTACTCATCTTTGTCTGGGGTAGATTAGAGATCCAAGGCCATCTACACAGCATTGCCCTGGTGCTGCAGTGTCATGGTACCTTAGAGCACCAAAGAAAACACTGTTAGGAGTTAAATACATCATCTGATGTGCCTATTTATGTAGCCAAAGCTGACTTGGTTGGGACCAGCTCTGCAGTCAGCCCTTCTTGGAGACTTAGATGAGCTTTTTCCAAAGGCCACATTGGGAAGGGAGCTCACAGAGGGGACACTTCCTCATTCACCACAGGAATCTATGTAAAAATAAAAAATGTGTCATTTATGACTCCCTGTAGATGTCCAACGAGATGATGTGATCTCAAATCAAATACTTCATTTATTGTTTCTGGCAGCGCTGGAATCCCGTTGGTGGCTTTTGTGAGAAATTGCTGCCCAGTGACCGCTGGCAGTGGAGTGATGTGAGCGGGCTAAAACACCAGCAGCTTGATAGTTTCACACTGCCTTCACCACACTGGGAGTGGGAGTCTGACTGGTATGTGGATGAAAATATTGGAGGGGAACCAACAGAGAAAGGGGTAGGTGAACAATACCAAAAAGAGATCTATTCTGGGAATCCTTAGTCTGTAAAATAAAAGTTGCTTTTATAGACGTGTTAAAATAAAACTTCCCGTGGATGCTTCTTCCTGGGAAGTAGCTCAACTCTAATACAACACAAGGAAGAATCTTGTTTGAAGGCTTTTGAAGTCCATAGGAGCTTCTATAGAGGCTTTTTTCTTTTGATCGGGCCACAAAATGCTGGCAACTGAATACCATTGTTATTTGAGATCTTTACTAGGAAGCAAGTAGAATGTTTTACTGTGTCTTGTTTGTTCTGTGAGTGTCATGCAGAGGAATTTGTGCATGATTCATAAATTATTCATGGAATTAGCTGATCTGTTAATCAGAGCTCTTGAGACACACACAGAAACTTGTACTTTCAGAATTGCTCTGAGTTATGATTTCAAGCTTTCCCTTGATCCTGTTTTTCACATAAGAAAACCTCTGTTTGCAGGGCTGGACTTATGCCATAGATTTCCCCAGCACCTACACAAAGGATAAGAAATGGAATTCTTGTGTCCGACGCAGGCGGTGGATCCGATACAGGAGATACAAATCACGGGACGTTTGGGCCAAGGTTCTGGATACCTTTTAAATACCAAATAAACTGGTTTTCTGAAATACTCATTTTTAAGTGCAGGGAAATGAATTTTTTATCACTTCTCTGTAGGCTGGACCTGGATTCTTTGAGTTCCAGCTTGCTGTTCTTGTAAGCATAAATGTAAGGCTGGGATTTTTCATAGAAACCTGTAATAAGGTGCCAAATCTCGTGGTGATGGAATTGGAGATGGATACTGAGCTCCTTTGCAAATATCAGACCAACTCTTTAACTTCCTTTGGTTGCTTGACAAAGCTCTCTTGTTTGAGGTGGCACCTGCCAAGCATCTTTCACCAGCTGTGACCATTATGTGTACAAATAACTGTTCTTTAATAACTGTTCTTCCATTCTAACAACATACAAAAATTGTAATTTGTGATGTATCAGCTTTCCAACTCTGTATGCACTGACAGTGAGTAAAAATTTCCTTAAGTTAGGGGGCAAAACACAGACCTCTT
This sequence comes from Neodrepanis coruscans, assembly GCA_013400695.1. Lineage (NCBI taxonomy): Eukaryota > Metazoa > Chordata > Aves > Passeriformes > Philepittidae > Neodrepanis > Neodrepanis coruscans. Next base: position 92,502 of record VYZS01018615.1, on the reverse strand, counting down.
TATGCTGCTTCAGGAGCACTTCCCTTCTCTCTGAATTCTCCTCATTCAGCCTTGAGTGAGAGGGAGAATCTCCACTTTAGGAAGTGATACATAAACAAGTCTGCCAGAAGCAAGTGAGGTGACCAGCTGAGTCACATGTCTGTTTGCAGTGTCTCCTCTTCTCAATCTTCCTTCCTTTTGCTTCAGATTGTGTCACAGGATGATCCAGAGCAGCTGCCAGACCCTTTCAATGACATCTCTGTGGGAGGATGGGAAATCACCGACGAACCTCTCGGGCGCTTGTCAGTCTGGGCAGTTTCTTTACAAGGGAGGGTATGTGTGTGATCCCCACGCTTTGTAATAGAAATTACTAATGAGAAGGAGTTAAATACTTTTAAAGTAAGGCAGGTTTGTTGCTGTCTTATGCTGGTAAGGAAGTACAGCTGTTTGTGCAGCTGGTACAGGATGAAAAGCTGCTTTGGGGCTACATTATATAACAACTTGTGTTGTAAAAGGGAAGGCTTAGTATCTTGTAGGGTTGCTGTTTTATGGAAGCCTTAAACCTCTATAAACAGGTGAATCTTAAAAATTGGGCTGAGTAATGTCTTATATCCTGAAAAATTCTCCAGAATGCTGACTGTGGCACTGTTAACCAAGAGAAGGGGCCTTAAACCTGATAAAGATTCTTGCAAAGCATTGTGCTGTGCCTCTGTGTTGGAGAGACAGGAATGATTCAGGAGGTTTCAAAGTGTTTTTCTAAGACTTATTGACCAGAAAGTGGTCACCTCCTGACTTGGCAATGTGGCATCCAGCTCTGAAATGTTTTCAGCTTCTTTTCTTTTGAAAACTATAAATCTTTCTTTGCTGGTGGTGTTGGTTTTAGGCTTCCCATAAGAGGTCTCTCCTCTTTTGCTCAGTGCTGTAAAGATTTGACTCCTGATTTCCTTCCTTCATCCTTACAGCATGTATCTGATGTTTCTTTGTTTCTAGACAATTTCTGACTTGTGGTCTCACAGGGAAGAATGTAGTACTTTTAATAGATAGCCTGAGCTTTCAGTCACACTTGGCATTGCCTGGAGAGGCAAGCAATCTTAGTGAAATTGGTTAAAATAAAATGCCCTGTGTCTCATACTTTCTAACAATACATGACAAGCATCCCAGTCTACAGGCTTACGTGGTTTCATTAAGAAGGTTTTCATTTCCCAAGTCACCAGAGAAACAAAGTACTTCTAAAAATGTGGATTTAGCACTCAGCAGTCATGTTGTGGAGCACTCATGTGACTACCACAGGATGCTTTCTGGGTTTGACCTTCCTATTTTGACTGTGATCAGTCCAAAACTGGCTGGATGTCACTGAAGGCTGCAGAGAGAATGGAATTTTTTCCCCATACTGTGGCAAGCTGTGTTCAGTGAAAGTGAGGTCAGGCTGTCAGCTAACAGTAACATTTTTATGTTATGTATTTGTTCATTCCCAGTTTATGTAACATGCCCTGGAATACACTAAAGTGGTTTAAATGTTGAAATATACACAGAACTTGCAGCAATAGGTTCCATGATAAAAGCTGCTCTGTAGAACAGCCTCCTCCCTTAGTACATAAGGAAATAGCTTCAGCTGCATAATCAACATAGAAAAGTACCTTTAAAGGTCAGGGAGCCATACACTACATAAAAAAATCCTGTTGTTAAAGGAGGACTGTTCTTTCCAGTTTGTCTTTATGCTTCTCTCAATGGTTTCATTGTTGTAGTGATATTTTTCTGGTTTTATTAATTAGTGTTTTTTTAAAACTTATCTAGGTATGGTACAGAGAAAATGTCTGCCATCACAATCCAGAAGGTTCCACGTGGTCCTTAATCACCACTCCTGGTGAAGTTGTGCAGATCAGCTGTGGACCCTATGACCTCCTTTGGGCAACTCTTTGGGAAGGGCAAGCTATTGTGAGAGAAGGGATTGATAGGAATAACCCTCAAGGTAAAGTTTGTTACATTTAGCTGGAAAGCCCTTTGATTTGTATAGTGTTAAATAAGAAACTAACCTACAATGCCATCTGGGTTTTGTTTCTTGCAGGAACTTCCTGGAGTACTGTGGAGTCTCCAAGCTCTGAGAATGGGATTATGCACGTCTCTGTGGGTGTGGATGTGGTGTGGTGTGTTACAAAGGATAGAAAGGTAAGAGGGGTCATGCTCTACTTCTGCTTTTTAATTCCCTTTTCCTATCTGCTCTTCTCAAACAGGAATGTAACTTGCACAGGAAGTATTGGTGATCTGGACTCTGTTCCCATGGCCTGGGGAATTCTAGTTCCCTTTGCTGTTTTGGGATTGCTCTGTGGTTTGCAATAGATATAGCTGAGTTTAATTTAATTTAAGAAAGACTCTGCTTTTCTCTTAGAAGGAACTTTCTAAACCCAGGGGGTTTTGTATTTACTAGGTGACACATCTGTTATGTGGATGTGTGATTATTTTCTTACTGGAGTTTTAACTTAGAATCAAAGAATGTCTCAAACTGGAAGGGACCCATAAGGATCATCAAGTCCAACTCCCTGCTCCTTGCAGGGAGTCCTGAAAGTCTTGAGGAATGTACTAGAGTGCTCTTGTGCTGGTTGCAATCAAATCCCTTCTTACTGAATTCAAAACCATGCCAGAACTCTGTGCATGTGGAGCAGTTCTGTTGAGTTTCTCTGGTTTAATGAGTCACTGCTTGTGAGCTGAGCCATGGTAACAGACTGTGCCCAGCCTGCTCCATCTGCCAGATAAATCCACTATAATAAATGGAGATAAGCTGGTGTGTTTTCTTAAGATCTGCCACAGGACAGTCAAGTATACTGATGTTATGGGATTGAACCAATAACTTCTATAGGAATTGACTGTCACTGTGTGACTCTCTGCTACCTACAGAGAGAAATTGTTCCAAGTACTCAGAGCACAGGTGCTCTGAGATTGGTAAAACCTGATCTAAGGGGAAACAATTTAAAGAGCTGTAAAAAGAGCCCTCTGACAGTTCCCTCTGTCAGCCCTACTTCCAGGGTTTGAACACAAGAGCATTAGTTAGAAGCCCATTCAGAATGGTCAAAAATAGCCCTCAGTTGATATATTTCCAAGTATTTTCCAGTATTTTTCCAACATTAGAGAGACTCCGTCACAGACAGTCATACCAAAAAAAATCTTCCAGTGGACTCTTCTGGCTGTAGTTGGACACACAGTGTGGGTAGTCAAGAGAATTGTTTTATCTTCACCTGATAAAGAAAAAGAGTGAAGGAAATAATTGACTTTGTAAAACAATGCAGCAAGTCAATATTAGAGATTAAGACTAATCCCCTACAGAAACTAAATTCCAGCTGTCTGCCTGCTAATGCAGAAAGAGCAAACTCTAGACTTTCTGCTGTTGTTGTTGTAGGTGTGGTTTAGAAGAGGAGTGAACTCACATAATCCTTGTGGGACAAGCTGGATTGAAATGGTTGGAGAAATGATGATGGTAACTGTAGGCCTGAATAACCAGGTAAGAGCTGCACACCAGCTGTGAGGATATTTTTGTTCCCCCTTGTACAGGCAGTATTCACACATGGTGAGGACTGTCAGCAGTGCCAGTAGGGCTGGCTGAACAAGAGGTCTATGGGCTTGAACTGCTAGGAAGAAAAATGTGGCTGAATTCTGCACCAGAAGACAACACAGTTATCTTGTGTCTTGTATGGCAGAGGGAGGTGCAGACAGTTTTATCTTGATGGTACAGAATTTTGTACTGCATCTACAGTATCAACATTAAGGAAGAACACAAAAGGAAAATGCTGTGTCCAGCAGTTTTTTTGTGCTGAATTCTGCACCACTGCACCTTTTTTGTGGCTGGTGTCTACTGCATTCCAATTCATTTCCTTCACCAAACCCTTTCCTTCCCTAGGTCTGGGGAATTGGCTGCGATGACAGAGCGATTTATTTTCGTCAAGGTGTCACACCAAGTGAGCTCAGTGGGAAGACATGGAAGGCAATTGTATCTGGCAGAGAGAGTGACAGATCTCAGACTGGGAGCTCAACAAGTCTGCTCAGGTACTTAGTGAAATACCTGCTCAAGACTGTGTACACCAAGAGTTTCAATGCTGGGAGATATTTCTTTACATTCAAGTGGTACAGACAGGGCGGAGTGGGGAGGACATCTCTAATCATTCTGTGTGCCAAAAGGAATTTGCATTTTAGGCCATTAAAATAAACAGTAGGAGAATAATAAAAGAAATATTCTCTAATAAGAGAAAATGTTGTCTGTGAAATATCACAAAGGCATTACCCTTCCTGAGTGTCACTGTATGTTTCTTTTGCTAGGGAAATTAAATCAGTTACTCTCTGCTGGCTCTGGGCTGTGCAAGACATGCCAGTGAATCTGGGAGTGCTGCAGAAGCTACTTGTCTGAGTCAGAGTGCATGTTGAGAAACCCTCTCTAGCTAAGAGAAATCATAAAGTTAATCATGGACTTTAAAAGTCTTATTTGTTACTTCATATTCAGAAAGTGTGATGTTGCTTCAGTGTTCCTGAGAGTTGTAGGCAGCCAACATCACCAATTGTTTGAGAAAATCATTGAAATTCCTTCCTATATTTCAGATTTATTAGACTGGTCTGCCAGATTTGTGCTGGGCTCTTCCCCCTGATGATAGAGTTTGACCTTTAAAATAGAAGTTTGCTGTTTACCTCCTAAAGCTGAAACACTAGGTCAATTTCTGTGTGTCTGTGGTCTAAGGCCTGTGCTAATTTACATTGCTGTGGATGATAATTAATTATCTGTTTGTCCTTCAGTGCTGGCTGTTTCTTTACTGATGATATTCAGACCCAAACAAACACCATCATTCAGGGTGATGCAGATACTTCCTCTGACACAGAGCTTCCAAGCATGCCCATGAACCCTGCCAACACTCTCCCAGGGGGAGCTGCAGCCAGTAGCAGCCACACAGAAACATCTGCAAACCTCACTGTGGATCCTCTGGACTCTGATCAAGGAGAAGCCACTGCTACTTCAACAAGTGACAAGAAACCTGATCTTGAAATAGATAAATCTGCTGCAAACCCAAATCCTTCTGCAGAACTGCAGTGGACAAACATTGACTTGAAGGAGGCCCAAAAGCAGCCAGTGCTCTCTGTCAGCAGCTTTGCAGACACATCCAGCCTGTCTTCCCTGGGTGTGTTCTCAGCAGGAGCTGAAGATCAGTACGGAGCCGATGAGCACCCGCTGTGGGCCTGGGTGTCTGGGGGAGGCTGCCTGGTGGATTTGCACAGCCCGCTGAAATGGTTCACTGCTTCATCAGGTACTATCCAGTCACCACAGCAGACTCTAATCCCCAGTCCCAGTTCAATGTGCTCTTTAAGAAAAATGTTCGTTTGCTTTTTTTTAACAAAGCCATGATGAAAAACTTCTGACTTATTCTTACTGCAGTTTCTTCATAGCTCTATGTCTGAGCATAGTGCTGCAATATTGAGCTGTGAAGCACTTTTGGCTCAAGATATATAAATGTAAAAATGAGGTTTGCTCTGAGTTTCTGTAAGAATTTTGTAAAATAATCTGTGCTGGATCTAGATCTCATTTTTAATTGTACTGAAACTGCGACTTCTGGAAAAACATCACTGAAGCAGTGAAAGGGCCATCAATAACTGCCTCACTCCTGCCATTCCTACTGAGACAGGGGTAAGAGACAGAAATTACTGTAGAGGCATTGCAGATGTGAGCCCAAGTGGTAGCTGGGTGTCATTAGAATTTAGATTCTTGAAAGACAGTGGAATATAACTATATTTTTGAAATAACTGTGAACTGTGGCATGACCAGGACTGTATTTAACAACAATGTAACTCTTTGTATTATCTCATTACCTCACAGTTTAGTGACCAAACTCCCCTTTTGCCAGGTTATGGCTTTGAAAGATTTTACCTTTCACAGAACTGTACCCAAAGCTCACAGGAACTTACTGGGTTTGCTTCTGTTGTAGGTTTGTCATCGTCCGTGCAGTCCCTGTCCCTGTCTATCACTCCAGCTCAGACAGCAGCCTGGAGGAAGCAGATTTTTCAGCAGCTCAGTGAAAGGACAAAGCGGGAACTGGAGAATTTCAGGCACTATGAACAGGCTATTGAGCAGGTAAACACTGAGGGCACTTCTAAACACATCTACCCACACTGGGCATCACTAATGCATTTCTGACATACTGATTGGGACTTACTGTCAGCTTTATATTCTCATCCTTATTCCTGTCTCTGCCAGCTTTCCTGGATTATTCCTGTCTGAGCTCCCCATGGGAAATTAACAGCTTGTCGAAAAACAAGCAGCAATGTTCATTTAAAAACATTATCTGATAGTTTTGTATTGAAACAAACAAATTGGTCAGCATTACTTGAGTACTCTGAAACCTCAAATCCTCAGAGAAATGTTTGCAACAGCAGACAATGCATGAATTATTCTACCACAAGATGAGGCTTTTTAATTGAAATAGTGACTCAAGTAGGTGAATTCCCCTCTCTGTGGCCATTAAGAGACTAATTTAACTTGCATAAATAAAACAGTGGTGCAAACGTCAATGGCAGCAGCACTTTTGTTTGATGTTCTCTTTGTTATGACTCCTTGGCTCTTTTAGATTCATTCATATTTTTGGTCCCTTCATTGCTAATTGCCAAATGATATCTGGAATTCATTTGATTAAAAACACTTGGAGTCCAGGGGTTTAATCAGGTTTAAAAAGATTATGTCAAAAACCTTTAAACTTCAAACAGATGTTGTGTTGTAGCAGGAGCACACTAGAGTTAATTAGTACCTGTGTGGTACTCCATTCCTGCAGAGGAAAAATGCAATTCTGTTGTACACAAGCTATTTCAGCACCTTCCTATCCACTTTTGTGAGTTTTCATTTTATTTTCAGCTTCCTGAATACTCCAAAATACTCTGTGTCAGAATTAACTGATACAATAAAGAGATAACTTGTGGGGGGAAAGAAAAAGAGTCATGCAGTTTCCTTATTCCTGTAATTTTGTGTTTGCCTTGTAGTCAGTTTGGGTTAAAACTGGAGCCTTGCAGTGGTGGAGGAATTGGAAGCCTCATAAGTGGATGGATGTTCGGGTTGCCCTTGAGCAGTTCACTGGCAGCGATGGAATGCGCGACAGCATCCTGTTCATCTACTACATGTACCATGAGGAGAAAAAGGTGTGCTCAGCCTGACACCCTGCAGAGAGCTGCATCTGCCAAAGGAAAACCTCTGAAGGGAAAGCAGCTTTCTTAAAGGAGGCAAATTATAGCCTGCTACTGTTCTGAGTTTTGAGAAGCAATTCAAAGGTAGCCCTGGGTACCAGCAAACCGCAGGCTTTCCTGAGCCGCAGCTGTGCTAATGCAAGAAATACCCAGTCAGCAACCACCCACTTTGCTTAAACCATCAGGTTTGCACTAATAAGGAATTCTTTTGGAATGGTCTTGATTGTAGCCAGGCTTGCCTGGCCAAGGTCTTCACAAATAGGGTTAATGCCTACAGGCAGTAGGAATCAGAGATAGTGCAGGCCTGGAAACTGAGCCCCATTCCTTCTGTGCCAAGAATGATTCTGTGCTATCCTTGGCAGGAATGCCTTGTTTGCAGTCCTAAAGTGCAAAAATGCTGGCTCTGAGGAAGGTATATCTGAGTTTGCCTTAGTCACAATTTATTTTTCTCTTGTCTTAGTACATCCATGTGTTCCTGAATGAAGTGACTATTATAGTGGAGGTGCTGAATGAAGCCAAACACTCCTTTGCACTGTACACACCTGAGAGGACAAAGCAGCGATGGCCAATCCGCCTGGCAGCCACAACAGAGCAAGAAATGCACGACTGGGTAATTCTGGGAATCTTTCATTTCAAGCTGGCAATATCTGCAATAAAACAGAAAAGCTCTGAAATCTCAGCATTCCATTTAACACTATCTAGGCTACTCACCTATTTTCAGAGTTTAGGTATTTGAAATCAGATGATCAAACTTATTTAGAGACTTCTTGTCTCCTCTGAAATTTGAACATGTTCTGGTGCTGCAGTTACCCACAGCACAAACCAATGTTGTTCTTCATTTCCTTTCTATCTCTGGGATATACATTGGGGTAGGAATGACTTAGGAGTTGAGTTCAGTTTTAGTGTATTTGTCTGCATTGGAAGACAGGTCTGTTGTGACTGTCATAGAGAGTCTCATGTACAGGCAGGCAGATCAACACTGGACCAAGGGAAAACATGAAGGATGCTTCATATTGATCAGCTCCTGCAAACCCCAGTGGCTCCAGTGATTGTGTAATAATTTCTAAACCACTGAATTCTACTGCCTTTGAGAAAAGGCTGCAAATTCATTTTGCTAATTTGCAAGAATATGGAAAAGCAAAACTTTGTTTTCTGGTACTGAGCATCTCCATGGGAATTTTTGTTCTCACTGTAAATGGAGCTGTTGGTTCTTTGCCTCTTGTTTTGTAGCTGTCTTTGCTGAACTTGTCCTGCTGTGAAAGCAGACGGATCCAAGGCCCTCCTTCTCACCATGCCATTTGGTCAGTTACTTGTAAAGGAGACATCTTTGTTAGTGAGCCAAGTCCTGAGCTGGAGGCCGGACCACAGCTGATGCCCTGTGATCAAATGTAAGAGGTTTCAGAAGCTGTTCTTTCTGCATGGGATGCCATCCAGTAAAGAATGTCCTTCCTGTCAATTCAGTGGCTTTGATGGGCTGTTGGAGTGTGTAGTACACTGCAGGTATCTGTCAATGGCAGGGGTAAAGGCTGCCTTCATGTTCATGAAGAAATTCACCAAATCATATTTTAGTTCTTATTTGCTGGAGCTGTTCTTGTGATTTCAAATGCCTTTCTCATTGAGATCCTGTTTTTTGTGATTGCATCTTTAATGTCATAATTACTTAAGAGATAGCCTAGACTAAAAGTAAACCTAATCACTGTAATTGGAATGTAATTTGAGCTTTCAGTTTTATCTGAGTCAGGAAATCTGAAATTCTCAGTGCTGCATAGACACTGCAGTGCAGGAGCAGCTCCTTTACAGTTTCTGTTGCAACTGTGACAATATGGCACTGCAAACTCCTCAAGCAAAACACCATCTGCCTTTTAGGAGTTGTTCAGAGGGAAATGCTTTCAGCTGGCAACTGCCTTCACTTACAGGTTGCACAGTGTTTGAAGCATGGGAAATTGCCTGTCCTGAAGATGGCTGGTGGTGTAGGGTAAAACCTTGTCCTTTTTCTGGCAGGTTTTGGCGTCAGGTTGGGGGTCACCTTCGCCTGATCGAGTGCAACAGCCGGGGTGTGGTGTGGGGCATCGGCTACGACCACACAGCCTGGGCTTACACTGGGGGGTACGGAGGAGGCTTCAACCAAGGTATGGACTGGGGTGCTCTGTGCCCTTCCTCCCTCTCCTGACCAGGCCAGCTGGTCAAGCTACTGCTGCTGCCCTTCCCTTAACCTGACATCTCAGGCTGTACAGTGACCGGGCCACACGTTAGGAAGGAATTGGTATTACAGTTTTATATTTTCAGCTTAAGAGTGAGAAATAAAATAACCAGCAATATTACAGTGGCTACAAGAATTTAACAGGTAGTGTCATGGAATTTAAAATGTAGTGTCTTTATTCTAATCCAAATTATTTATTTTTCACAGGACTGGCCAGTAGTGGTGATAATATTTATACACAGTCTGATGTGAAATGTGTTTACATCTATGAGAATCAACGGTGGAATCCAGTCACTGGATACAGCAGCAGGTTATTTACTCAATTTATTGTGTTTATTTACTATAATATTATTACTGTCAAATGAAACAAGGGTTTGGCATAGTTATTACAGTTATTCCGTCTTCAGTCTCCTCCAACCTTTATAGTTAACCTGAGATGTAGGGAGCTGTGTTTCTCAATTTTTGAATTTGTAATTATCCATTCAAAATGCATAAATGCTTTTGTGGCAAAACACTAGAGATTTGTGCTTTGTGACTGCACAAAGTGTGCCTACTGGCAATGTCTTTCACTAGTAAGGCCACACAGGAAAGTTATTTAGGATCTATATATTCATATGCATATTGTGTTAAATACACCGGGTCCTTGAATAGTGTATTTGAACAAAAGTATTGAAAATATATATTCACATAATGGGTGTGTATGCCTGAGAAACTCAGGATGCAGCTTCCAATTTTAAATAGTAGTGAGGAATATCACAATCTACAGAGAAAGTTCACATGATCCTGAAATTTGGTGTAACTGGAAGCAATTTACAGATTCTTTCTCACTATCCTCATCACTCACATGATATTTCTAAATACAGAGATTTAATGACAGCAGAGTTTCTGTATGAAAGTAGGAAGTGCTACAAATAGGCTTTTCTTCCCTTGCCTTTTAAATTCTCAGTTGTAAATGACCTTGCATTCCTTGTACAATGTTTCACCACAGAGGGCTGCCCACAGACAGATACATGTGGAGTGATGCATCTGGCCTGCAGGAATGTACAAAACTCAACACCAAGCCTCCTTCTCCACAGTGGTCTTGGGTAAATTTTGTCTTTAAAGTTTTTTTACTAAAAAGGCAAGGCTTAGCAAGATGCAAGTCTAGAGTTCAAGCAACCCAGATTTCCTTCTTGGATTTGTTGTAATATTTAACCTTCTTTTCCTGATTTCACTAGTAGTAATTTCCCATAGTCAAAAGAATGTTAAGCATCAAGTGGTGTTTTTTGTTTCTCAGAACTCAGATTGATCTTTTTCAGCTGAATTAAAAAGACTTGGGAACGTCTGTATGAATTTCTATTTCAAGTATTATTAGAAGGCTTCTAGCAAGTCATTGCACTGAAAAGGTGTAGGGAAATAGTGAAAGAGGTTATTTTTATTCTACCTTAGGTGTTGATTGTGCTTGTTATTGTCTCCTTCTGACAACAGGTATCAGACTGGTACATCGACTTCAGCGCATCGGGCGGGACGGACCGGGAGGGCTGGCAGTATGCAGCAGACTTCCCAGCGTAAGGAAACACCTCCTGCTGCCAAATGCCAGGCTTGAGGCCTTATTTCTGCTTGTTTGCTGCTTTGCACATTAAGTGGGCTTTGACAGACACACAGCACTGCTGTGATTTCTCCCTTTTTGCTGGGACACTGATATTTGCCAGGGAGGTTGGGCAGTGAATTTAGCAAACTATCCTTTCAAGGTGTGTCTGGTGGGCACAAGTAGACATTGTTGTCAGGCTGGCATTGACATTGGAGATGCTCTGACATCCTCATGAACACCTATTTACATCTCTTTTGGTAGGTCCTACCATGGTCACAAGACAATGAAAGACTTTGTCCGACGGAGGCGCTGGGCAAGGTGAGGAACTAAGGCATAAATAAAAGTTTTGAGCTGGAATGCTGACTGCTCACTACAAGTCTCCTTTAGTTATGAGGGGAAGAGTCTGTGATACCAGAGTCTGATATAATTTCCCTAACAGACACCAGTACTTTGTTGCAGTTTTCACACAAAAAATACACAAATGCTCAGCATAACCAACCAAGTTTTCAATTTAGAACTGCCTTCCTGCTGCCTGCCTCAAGATGCTACATAACTTTATAGCAGGCCCCACCAAATAAAGGAATTGTGAAGTTGTTCCCTTAACCAAGACAGAAGAAGGAATGAACTGGGTGTGGAGTTCTCTCTGCAATGGGATTCGTTGTTCAGGAGTTGCCCAGTGAGTCTGGGAGAACCACGGAGCAGAGTAGCACAAGTTGCAGACTTCTTGTGGGGGGCTCTTGGTTTTATAAGATAACTTCTTAAAAAAAAACAAACAACCAGAAACTTTGGAAACTCAGTTCAGAATTCAAAACCTGTTGCAAAGTGTGATTGATTGTTAAAACCCCCCTTCAAATTAAAAATGCTAATACTTAATGAAAAGTACTACCTAATGAAAAGACTTCAGGAGTGAAGTCAGCAATGGACTAGGAAACAATTTCAGCTCTAGAAAGGATGTACTTCTGACAGGTTTGGGTTTTCTCTGCTTTAGAAAATGTAAGATAGTCACCAACGGGCCATGGCTGGAAGTGCCTCCTGTCACCCTGTGGGACATCTCCATAATTCCCAGTTCAGATGCAGATGCTGAAGAAGCAGTNAACCAAGTTTTCAATTTAGAACTACCTTCCTGCTGCCTGCCTCAAGATGCTACATAACTTTATAGCAGGCCCCACCAAATAAAGGAATTGTGAAGTTGTTCCCTTAACCAAGACAGAAGAAGGAATGAACTGGGTGTGGAGTTCTCTCTGCAATGGGATTCGTTGTTCAGGAGTTGCCCAGTGAGTCTGGGAGAACCACGGAGCAGAGTAGCACAAGTTGCAGACTTCTTGTGGGGGGCTCTTGGTTTTATAAGATAACTTCTTAAAAAAAACCAAACAACCAGAAACTTTGGAAACTCAGTTCAGAATTCAAAACCTGTTGCAAAGTGTGATTGATTGTTAAAACCCCCCTTCAAATTAAAAATGCTAATACTTAATGAAAAGTACTACCTAATGAAAAGACTTCAGGAGTGGAAGTCAGCAATAGACTAGGAAACAATTTCAGCTCTAGAAAGGATGTACTTCTGACAGGTTTGGGTTTTCTCTGCTTTAGAAAATGTAAGATAGTCACCAACGGGCCATGGCTGGAAGTGCCTCCTGTCACCCTGTGGGACATCTCCATAATTCCCAGTTCAGATGCAGATGCTGAAGAAGCAGTAGCACTGTGGGCAATCAGTGACAAAGGAGACGTGCTCTGCAGGCTTGGAGTGACACAGCAAAACCCAGCTGTAAGGCTCCCTGTTTGTTTTTACTGCCTTAGTGATGTATTTAATGAAGTTGTGCAAGTAGGTACAACAGTCACACAGTGCCCTCTCTCAAAGCACCTTGTTATTTTTTACCCTTTTATATCCCAGATTGGGAAGTCTCTGTCCATCAACTCTAGCACAGTTTGCTGCCCACATTTCTTATAGTGCTTCTCTTGCACAACCTACTTTGGCTTGTGCAGGACCCTCTCTCAGCTACTGTCCATCTTCTCAAGGAGCATTTTAGTTCTACTTTCTGCACTGGTAGTTTAATTCCTTTTTTTTTTTTTTTAATTGTTGATAACATGTGTACGCCATTTAAATTAATTGATGAGGAATAGAATTTCTGTAGATTATGGTTCCAGTCTGTTGATAGCAGTAGGAGTTTATCCTTTGACTTTTCTGAGCCTGGGACTGACTATATTTAAGAGAGGTGGGCCTGGACAAACCTACAGATTTGATTTTTTTTTATGGACTGGAACAGAAATGATGAGCAAATGTCCAGTAAATTGTGCAGAAAGGAACAAGTAGTCCCCATAACTTCAAAAGGAGTATTTATTTCCTACTAATAGACATATACTGAAACACCCAGATTAGGGTGGATATGCACTGATTTTAAGCCATATTTACAACAGAGAAAAAAATCTAACAATTCCTATGTTTATAGAAATGAATTTTTTCCTTTCTGTTCAATCAGTTACAGTGGCACTGATATGTAAGGCAGTGCAGCAGTGAGAACTAAAATACTGTGTCTGGAATCTGAAGCCCCATATCAGTTGATTTTTGTGAGACTATTGTTCTGTGTGATCAGAAAAAAGGGATTATAAAAAAAAAAGAAGAGACATGTAGATGCCTAAAATCCAGTGACTTAAAGAGAAAATGCCCTGCTTAATTATTTTCAGAGTTGTGTATCCAGATATCTTTGGGGATCAGCAACCTTGTTCAGTTGTAAAGTTATGTAAGCATTATTCTCCATAGTATGGGAATTTTCCCACTTGGTAATAATCAACCATATTTTGTTATGGAGTTTTAACCATTACTTCACAATTTATCTTCCATGATTTGTTAGGGAGTGTCCTGGCTACACGTGGGAACAGATCAGCCCTTCATTTCCATCTCCATTGGAGCATTTTACCAGGTGTGGGCTATTGCCAGAGATGGTTCTGCCTTCTACAGGGGTTCTGTGTCTCCAAACAAACCTGCAGGTGAGTCCTTGTACTTTGTCTTTGCCTCTACTGCACTGCCAGGTCTGAAAGACACCACTGTTTCACAGAGGCCTTTCCCATAGCTGTGCAAAACAGGGCATGACAAATAATATAATTATAGCAGATAATTTGCTCTTCACTTGCATTATTTAAAGTGTTTATTTGTAAAAACAAACTTGTAATAATATATGAAATGCAATGTCATTCTCAGCTTTCTTGCACAGCAATGTATTTCAACTGCAGGCATTTTTAGGACTTCTCATGCATAATTCTGTTTTCTCAATGTTTAACTCAAGTATTTCTGACCTTCAGGTGACTGTTGGTACCATATTCCTTCACCTCAAAAACAAAAGTTAAAGCAAGTCTCAGTAGGACGAACGTCTGTGTTTGTCTTGGATACAAATGGTAAGGATTTAAAAAATTATTAGTGAAAAATACATCAGTATATACAGACTGATTTAAAAAGGAGAGGCTAAGTTAGAGCTGGACTGGTGCTCCAAGGGGAGTAATTTCATTTTGAAAGATTTGGAGAAGCAATGCACTTAGTACTGCTTCTGCAGACTTGGTTCTTGTTATATCTGAGAGTGCTCTGAGTAACAACAATCCAGGATCTGTGCTATACATGGGGGGAAGACACAGACACATGGATATCACAGAGAATTGCATGGCAGGGTTTTGTCTGGAACCCTGAACATACAAAACTGAAGAGGAATTTTTGCCTGTTGCAAAACCTAGAAATAACCCCATCATTTCAGGATTAATTACAAGGCACCTTTTGTAAAAGAGACAAGCCTTTAACACCAGAGACTTTCATGTCATTTGCTTTTGTCTTCTGGTGTTCCTTAGATGAACATTTTTCCCCAAGAAATTGGGGAAATAACCAGTATTTGCTGGTTATAAAGACTTACTATAGAAATACAAATTCCAAAGTAGGAACTTCACTGTTCATCACTGTCACACCTTGTCCAAACCCATGCTACATTTCCCCAGAGCACAGAGAGAATGTACTGCTGCTCTGTTGTGTTGTTTACAGCACTTTAGAGCAACAGGCCTCTGAGCTGTGATCACTGTTTGTTTTGCAGGCAATCTTTGGTACAGGCAGGGAATCACCCCCAGCTACCCCCAGGGCTCTGCTTGGGATCACGTGTCAAACAACATCCGGAAAATGTCTGTGGGGCCCCTGGACCAGGTGTGTATTGAGCTTCCCTCTATTTCATTAGTTTATTAAATTATACATATCATACTTCAATAAGTAAATTACATGTTCTTCAGCATTATTTTTGTTTAACTTTATTCCACAAAGTGTTGGTCTAAGTGCTGGAATCCTGATAGCAAGACAAAAAATTGTATCAATGAAATAGTGATACAGCCGAAAAAAGCTGAAAAAAGCCTCATTATTTTGTATTTTTTTAACAAGGCTTTTTAAATATATTTAATCTCTGTCTTATCAACTCTTATCTGGTAATGTTTTAATTATAACATTGCTCTATAGTTTGTTGGGGTGTCTCTCTGCCTAAAT
Source organism: Neodrepanis coruscans (assembly GCA_013400695.1). Taxonomy (NCBI): domain Eukaryota; kingdom Metazoa; phylum Chordata; class Aves; order Passeriformes; family Philepittidae; genus Neodrepanis; species Neodrepanis coruscans. Next base: position 77,052 of record VYZS01018615.1, on the reverse strand, counting down.
TAGAGCAGTTTGGCTTGTTGAAAATCAAGACTGATTTCTGAAAGTGGTCAAACAGAGTTTTCACATCTGGGAAGAGCAGCACATTTTATTGTCTCTCTTTGCTTTCTTGAGGTCTGGGTGATTGCTGACAAAGTGCAGGGAAGTCACAGTCTGAGCTGTGGGACAGTCTGCCATCGGATTGGGGTCCAGCCCATGGAACCTAAAGGCCTCTCCTGGGATTATGGCATTGGGGTAAGTGCTGGGGCATTACTGCCTAAAAATTGTCTGTGGGAATGAAGAGAAAGTGCCATCCTGCCCATCTGGCCAGTGTTGGAAAGCTCACATATACCTGCAGGAAACTGACCTTTGGTCTTCAGTCTTAAGTTCCTTTTTTTCATCTAATGGTCTGTGCAGTTACAGCTGGCAGGTCATTTATTTGCATTTGATAAGTATTCATTTAAATAGGTAATTTAAAAGTTATAATGGAAAAAACAGTAGAGTGCGTGCCATTTAAAAAAAAATTCTTCCTCATTATTGTACCCTGTACTATTCTCAAAGTTTTGAGAAAGGCTGTTTCAAAGTTTTGCCCCCTTTTAAGATGGTGGAAAACCCACAGTGGCTCTGTTATAAACACCTGATCCTACTAATCTCAATTCCCTGTAATAAAAATAATCCCCATTTACTACCCCTGTCAGGGAGGTCTGTTGTGGGTTTTTTTTTTCATTTTACAAAAAGCCTTTTCCTGATTCCTCATTAATAAATAGAACCAAACTAGAAGTGCACACAAAGGGTGACATCAGGTATTGCAGTTCCAGGGTGATGTTACTGAGTCTCTGTATCCATCTTTCACAGGGTGGGTGGGAGCACATCACAGTCAGAGGAAATGCAACAGAAGCCTCTCGGGTCGATGCTCACGACACCTCCGAGGAAAACCTTGCTGTGGCAAAGGATTTAGAAGATGAGGAGAGTAAAGGGAAAACAGAACCCTCTAACACCTCTCTGATGGTCAGTGAAAGTCAAGAACTGGACAGAAATGCTGTTAATTGTTAAGCTGTCGCCACCTATATGTTGCAGACAGGCAGTATAATGTAAAGAGAAACTAGATGGCTGTTGCTTGGAGAGAAACACATGACCTTTTTGTGCTACTAATATATTGGAACTGGAGTTTGCAATGGGGTATTTAAGTACTGAACTCTTCTACTACATCATGTGTAAAATGTGACTTGATAGAGCTCATAGTTTTGTCAAAGCAGACAAGGATTTTTAACCACAGTGTATTTCTGACCCTTTCCCATAGCTGCTACACACCACACAAATGTGAATATCTGTGCAGATACACTACATCTACTTCTTTTTAATATTACTGTTCCCTACATTTCTCTTATATTCACACACTCTTCTTCAGATTCTTTCTTCAGATTTGAGCACAGATGAAGATACTGTGTCAATTTAAATGGATTGCAGGCAGACAGAACTGGTCCTGTTTGTACAAGCCTTAGCACAGAGCTCTGCTCCTGTGGGTGCTCTGTGGGTAAGAATGGAGCTTGGGTCATGCTGTTCTTGCTCCCACCAGTAAAATCAAATTCTGTACAACTCAGCTTAGGGTGCAGGTACCAGGAAGGGCCAATTTTTGCTCTTTGCTCACAGTGAGCAATATCTCAGTCAAGAGCACAGTCCTGTTCAGTCTGACTCAGTGACATCTGTTCTAAACTGTCAGTCCAAACGGTGATAAATTATGTTTTGTCTTCACCTTAACTGGAACTGTGATAATTGGGGTGCACCTAATGGGGCTGGAAGGCACCAGACACCTGGGGAGTCAGGCTGTGTTCCACATCACTGCAAATTATGCTTTCAGAGTGTAAAAGTCAAGACAAGATCTTAATTCTGACTTTACAGTGGTAGGAATGCAAAGTAACTTCACTGTTCTCAGTGGAGTTTGCCAGTGTAACACTAGTGGGGGTTCAGAACGAAGCTCTGCTCTTAGTTTTTGGTAAGTGATTTATTCTTCCCTTTTCCCAAGAAAAAAACACTTTCTATTCTCAAAAACAGCTTTTTTTCCTGCTTACTTATAATAATTGGACAGTTTACATTAATCTTTCCTCTGTGTTTGTGAGTGTATATGGAGTTATTTTTATATGATGAGCAGTTTGGTGTGGTCTCAGTACTGTATTTGTAGAAGTAAAACTTATGTTTGCACGTATTTAAGGAATATTTTTGGTATTTAATGCCAAGGAAAGCACTGTTTCCAAGTCCAAATGTGAATGAAGATTGAAGATGCTTTACTGTTTAAAAAGAACCTGCTGATCTTTCCAGTATGTGAGTAGAGATTTCAGGTTTATACAGACATTGTGGGAGAATCATAAATAATGTTTGCATTAATTACCCTGATAGGTTTTGCATAACTTGCACAGTATCTTGTCCAAATAAATAACTTTATTACATGTATTTTTAGAGAATTATTAGGATTGTATTTTCTCTGCATTGTATCAAAAATATTTTTCCTTTTAATAGTCAGTGTTTACATATCCAACAATCAACCTGATGGCATAAAATAAGCTTGATAATGTACCTTTGCATTTTTCCCTCCATTGCCAAGTTTCACTTACTTTACTGTAAAAAACTGGGTTTAAGTGAAAAAAAAGACAAATTATAAGTTGTTTATGTTTGAGTACTAAGTATTTGCCTTCTAAAACTATCATTTAGAAAATTATTTAATTTAAAAATGTAATGTAATTGTTGTGGTTAGCTAAAATAAGGAGAAGTGACTTTAAATTAAAGCAATTTTGAAAAATAAAAGTAATTTATCAGAAAAAAAATTCTTCTTACAAAATCCCTTTTGGCTTGTCCAAGAATACAGCACTTTATAGCAAAGTACCAGTATAGAACTAGCAGTTACAACTCATTAAAATGTCTCCAGAGCCTGAGTATCCATCAGGGATGAGAGTATTGAGAGAAGGGGTAACCCTCACCTGTCTTCTCTGCTGCTCTGTTCATGGCTAGGGATGACATGCCAGCTGGGGCTTAACATTTGAAATGCCTCTGGTTGCAAGAAGCCGTCAGAAATGCACATTTGAACTCTGTGTTTGTAGCAGTAATATCCATGTATTTGGTTCTTGAAGTGCTGTGCAGTTCTTCATCAATGGCTCTGTGAAAATACTGGATTTTAAACTCATTGGTTTCTTCCTTCTACCAACACAACAGCAGTTCAAGCACAGCTATGCCACAGAAACATTTCAGGGACAACATTCACTATCTGGAAACTCTCAGATAATGAATTCTAAAGAATCCTCCAAAGAAAATTATCACAATCTACAGATGCTTGGCCATCCCTTCCTGTGTGACACAGAACCCCAGAGCTGGGGCTGGAAGGGCCCTTGGGAAGTCATCCAGCCCCACACTGTAGGGCCAATACTGTCAGGTGCTCCAAGCCAGGGCTGGTCAAGCTCTCCACACTCCAAGGGTGGAGGTTCCACAACACCCAGGTGAGGCCAGTGTTTGACACCCCCACTGCTGCAGCCCTGAGCCCCCTCTGCAGCCCCTCTTTGTGAAAGAGAAGACCTTGGTGTTACTGCTTTCCCTCACTACAGTCAAGGTAAGGCCTAATTCACCAACACAGGGCAGCTGTTCAATGGAGCAGGATCCAGCTCTGTCATGGCAAGGGAAACCTGCAGGAGACTCAGCCATACTTTCACTAACACCTGAGTGTGAGAAGGGCTTAATCACATCCATTTTAGTGTGACAACAGTTCAGAAACTAAGGAAATGCCAGGTTGAGGTAGGATCCAAATAATTTCTCCAGTAGGGCAACCACACATAAAAACCATTGTGATGTTCTACATCATAGCTGTGGATTGTTCTGGTGGAGAAAAATAACTCAGCTCCCTTACCAGCCTGTCCAGGAAACCTCACCTTTCAGTCCCAATGAAATGCTCAAGCTGTCAGCTGTGCTGCAGCAAAATAAATAACACATTACAAACTACACAGTGCAGCACAACTCTTGAGGGATCCAATAAATCCTTCCTGGGCCACCATTGCTCCTTGGATACCCCTACTTTGCAGGGAAAAGGGCCACACCACAAACTATTACCAATCCTAGTGATGGATGAGATGCCAAATGTCACCTTTGCTCTCCACACCAGAGAACAGCAGCCTCCTGCCAGCACAGATTTGGGGGCTGTGAGGAGGAAGAGTTGTTCCCACTGAGACCACTCCAGGTATGAGAATACAAGAGAAAACAAGAGTTTCTTGCTGACACAAAACTTTTTAACAGAGGAAACAGGGAAAGAGGGGAAAAAAAGCTAATTTTCCTTTTTAAGGAGTTTTGGCATTTATTCTTTTATAATACCAGAATTTAACACTAAGCCAGAAAGAACCTGATCTCATCACAGGCTTCATTAGCAAATAATTAAAATTGGCTAAATCTTGTCTAACTTAAGACTGTACTAAAGCATTTTGATCATTGTTTTGGCAAAAATAATTCCCTTTTTTATTATCTGTATTACAATGGCATCCAGACACCCACTAAAGAAAACATGAGGCTGGATGGAATCACAGACCAGAACTGTCCTTGCTCTGGAGAGCTTACAATCTTAAGAAAGCTTTGCAGATATTTTCATCAAGTATTTTAGAAGATTTTATGCTTTGCAAGGTTCAAAATTATCAGAGCAGATCCATAAAAGATAAATATGATAAATATGATAAATATTTAAGATTTCTCACATGTGCCACTGCAGTCAAACATTGTCATCAATTTTCATTCCCTCTGGGGCATGGTAGATAACAACAGTCACTGAAGGGGTGGTGAACAGAGCTACAGCCAAGATTCTCAACAAGCTCCAGTGAACTCAAGTGGACCTTAAGACTCAACTCACAGTCTTCCCAGGGAGGGTGACGTTCAGAAGTTACTAAACTGTTATTTCTGAGCCAACTCTAGTGTTGCAGGACAGGTTTCCAGACCCTGGCAAACCACGCAAATACAGACATTGTGCTCTGAAAAATTCTTTTAGTTTAAGACAACTTTTTAACGTGCCATAAAAACTGTAGCCATGAGTGTCAACTGTTTGTCTTTCAGAAAAAAAAATAGGTGAGAGCTGGAGGCAAAACCAATCTCTTAAAACTTCAGTGTACTGACATGTGTTATGATGCAAGAAGGAAAAATGATGGCAGCAGCTCACTGCAGGTGTTTTGGCTGAAGCTATGAATTTACATGGAATGTTTTTGTAGATGCTCCTCACGGTCATCCTCCCCATGCTGTTGTTGATACTGCTGGTACAGTTTGGACCCCCAGGTTCCCCCCATCCCTTCTGCTGCTGGAAAGTGTCCATTGGACATATTGAGTATAATGGAGGTCAAGGACTTGATGTAATTTTTGGCCAGTGTGAGAGTCTCTATTTTGGACAGTTTGTTCTCAGCCCTCACGTGTGGGATCACCTCCCGCAGTGCCTGGAAGGCGTTGTTGAGCTTGTGCATCCTCTGCCTCTCCCGCTCATTGCTCTCCAGCCTCCTCAGCTGCCTGTCCTTGGTGCCCCAGGGCCTCTTGGCTCTGCTTGCAGTGACCTTGCTGCTCTCCTTGCTCCCCCCGTTCCTCCTTTCCCTGCGGCGCAAACATCTCACCAGTTCTTTTTTCCTCATTGCCGACTCCTCAGAGAACGCTTCCTTGTCAACAGTTTGCCTTTGCTTCTTTCCTTTGGCTTTAGTCTTCATGGTTTGCTGGATGTGCTGGTATTAAGCATCAATGTGCTGTAAAAACATGACACCAGTATCTTTAACTGTTGCACAGTTCCCTGATGAACAAACGTTCTGATGGAGATTGATTTGATGTATTTGTTTACTTGGTCATTATTAGAAAACCACCAATGGCTCTCATTTTAGTGATGTTCATTTTAGAAATTTTGAGTGTTGTTACTCAAGTGACCTGTGCAGATGAACAGAGGAGAAAATCCTTTTTTAGAGAACAGATTCTGCCTCAGCTGGGAGAAATAATTTGCAGAGGAAGCAGAGGGCAAGTGAATGGAAGCAGAGAAACAAAGATGCAGTGAATCATCTACTGGTAAAAAACTGCTTTCTTAGAAGTATGTTTCAAACTAGAAGGATTCTCTTTTCTCAATGTATATAAAAATGGGTCTCCAAGCCAACCCAGTCTTCCTGTAGAAAAGTGAAGCACAACTCAAGAAATACATGGAGTACAACAGTCAGTTAGGTTTGATAGCATGTTTTTTGATCTCATATGCTCCTGTAGTGTCCCAGCTCCTTGTTCCTCCAGGCTACAATAAAATCATGCACCACTTCACTGTACATATGTGGGCTCATGCAGGGGGTATTAGACAGGCTCTTACTCAAAATAATTTCTCCTTGAACTCCTGGTAATTGCTTTCCATAGGAACAGGTTTCCACTGTATTTTCGAGCAGTCCACTAGAGGGAAACATGGCACACACCCTCCTGGAAAAGCTCGGAACCTCTGAGCCAGCCACGTGTTTTCAGCCACAGCATTTCTGCATTCTGGGCTAGTCCCCACCACAGACACAGAAAAGCATTTCCCTCTTCCAACAATAATCCACTAATAGCAGGGCTTCGCTGCAGTTCCTGCCCCAGATCAACAGCAGCAGAGTTTTTTCCGAGTTACCCAAAAAGACACAGCAATAGTCCTTCCTCTGCATTAGCAAGGCAGATGACAGCACTGCTGTTTTACCCTCCCTTAGCCCAGATTCTGTCCCAGGTTTAGTCTCAAAATATATTTTTATGCTGATACTACTACGCAGGAGTAGTTTGAGAGTTGGTGAGCCAAGAGAAAAATAAGTAAAAGAGGAACTAAAACCTCAGCCCAGGTGCGTGACAGTCCCAGTGCAGGACATCAGCCTCAGCTGGAGCAGGTGGTGGCAGTGCTGGGCGTGCTGTGGTAAATCCCACTTCCTCTCCTGTTTCTCTAGAGCCTTGTGCAGCTGCTGGGCATGCAGTGCCTCAGGTATCTGCCTGGCAATCCCCAGATTCTTTATACCAGGGAAGCAGCTTCACCAAATAGGAATTCACAGAGCAGCTGCATTAGGGGTAGCACCCGGCTGATGAGTGCTGGGAGAAAGCACTAAGCAGATCTGTTGGGGGAGCCCAAAAGAAATGCTGGAGACACACAGGTCTTCAGCAAGAAAACAGGACCAAGGACAAGCACTGGGTTTGTTTGGACTCTTTGTGTAGCTCACTTGGCAGAAAACGCACAACTGCAGGACAGCAAAAAGCACTGCTGGGGAGAGCTGCTGTTTGAAAGGGAAACAGCCCACAGGACTCGGTGAAGAGGAGGTTCATGAGGGCAGCCAGGAGAAAAAGTTGGAAGAAAATCCAAGAGGAAGGAAGCTTCAGCAAAGTGAAGGAGCAAAGTTGTCTTTAAAACTGCAGGCTAGGCAAAAGCAGTTGGGATATTACGGGGTAAGAAGTGCCTACCTGGCCAAGGTCTGCTTTCAGACTGCTGCACACTGCTGGAACCCTGAGATGGGACCCTCTGCAGCCACAGCCTGGCTGCTGGGACCCCCGGGGAGGTGCTGAGTGTGCAAGGAGCAAACAGACTGAGGGGGGATCAGGAGCAACAGACTGGGGTGGTCCAGAGAAACTAAAGAGGCAGAACAGCTAAAGAGCAAGAGTTTCCGCCCTCTGCAGCCACCAATCGGGGCTGGCATCCCTCCTCTGTGACTTACCGCTGCACCAGCTGTGGAGAAGGTGCCTAAAGCCCACGGGGCAATATCACAGAGACCCGCGGGCAGGCGGGAGCAGCAGGAGGCTCTGCGGGGGCAACAGGCTCTGTCAGCAGGAGGGACAGGCTCTGTCAGCAGGAGCCTGCGAGGGACCCAGGCCCTGCCTGTCTCGACAGGAGCCCCGCGGGCTGAGGCCGCCGCAGGTGCCGCGGACACGTCGCTTTAGCGGCGGGGGCGGGCCCGGCGCGGGCGGGGAGAAGCGGGGCCGGGCAGGGACAGCCCGCACTGCCCGCACCCCCCGGGCCGTGCCCTCACCCCGCACAAGGCTCCTCCCGGGGCTCCCGCTGACACACGGCAGGGGGAGGAGGCGGCACAGCCGTGTGTGTGTGTCACTGAGGGACACTGAGCCACGCACAGCACTGGCACCACATCAGGGGTTCAGTGCCTCCTTCAGCAGCTGCAGGGGCACAAAGTGTCTCAAGGTGCACAGCCCTGGGCAGAGCAGAGGTGCCCAGACACAGCACTGCCATCCCTGGCACGGGGGCTGCTGCTCAGACAGGTTGCAAGTTCTCAAGTTCTTTGATAACAGGTTCTATATAAGATGACCAGTTTTAGTGCCATGGGATCTTTCACATCTGTTCTCAACGATCTCTGCCTGGCTCAAATTTCAGCCCAGTAGTTACATTTTACCTAATGAAGTTAAGTCATCTTGGTATCAGTTTCTCATTCCCAGCTCTCAGCAGCTGCCAGGACACAACAGCTGCGATGTGATGTGGGGCTTCCAGCACAGCCTCCATTAACCACTGACAGTGTGTCATCCCAAACTCCGTGGAGAACAGGGAAAACCAGCACCCCTCTCCTGCCTCACAGCAGGTGCCCAGGCTGGAACAGCCTCAGTCTCCATCTCCCAATGCACAAGATTACTACATTCACCTGGTGATCCTGGGTCCATTCAGCACGTGCACTTAAGAGGGAAAAAAACCCCAGGAAAACCTTCTGGAAGAAATTCAATGAAGACTAAGAAAACATAAATAACCTGTTTTCTAAAGAGAACTAACAAATGTTGAAATCTGCATTCTTCCTACAGATGCTTAATTCTATGATTCAAAACAATAGTCAGTGTTTAGAATTACACTGTATTTCAGTTATTGCTTCTCTACTGACTGTGTACACACATTACCTGAAGTTCTCACAAGGCTGATACTGGAAGAAATTAAAGGTGACCACAACTATTTAGTGTGGACTCATCTGCTGTGGCTTTGAGCTCTTGGGACTTTCTCAACTCTGGACACTACTAAATATATCTTACAGTGGAACTACACTGGGCACCTGATCCATTGCTGGCATCTGTTTAAAAATGAACAAACAGACAAAGAGATTATAAATATATAACTGTATTTTATTTTTAATATTAAATATTTTTAAATTACAAGCAGTTTCTTGAATCACACTATGCATGATAATCAATATACAGTAGAAATTACAATTTAAAAATGTACACAATTTAAAGACATTTTGACCTGAAATTTCATTAACTATGATATATTGCCATAAACCTCATACCTGTATTAAATTACAATAGGAAAACCTCATACCTATGATTTTGTTACATAGTTTCTCATTTACAAATAGAATTAAACATTATATATACACACACATCAGTACCATTTATCATTTAAGTTACACCTACATCTGTGCAAGTTCAAACAATTTCATAAACAAAACTAACTGTAAGTCATATTCAAGTTTCTGAAAAACAGGCTGCTGGTATTACAAATACTTATTTTCAATAAGTTTATATGATGTTTGACTCTCCTCTAGATTTCTTCCCATTTTGTACCAAAATCATTAACACACAAGGATATTTCTGTATGACTTAAAGCTGAAGTAATTTTGTACACTCCATTCTTGTTTAAGGCTATTTCTTATAAGGCTAATATACTTGGATTCCACCTTTGCCCAACTCCAGCACAAATAGCCATGTCACTGACACCTGACAGTGTGGACATTATAGGATAGTGCTTAATCATAAAAAAAAGGTCTTTCTACCAACCAGCCTCCTCATGGAAAAGATTGAGTACTACACACAAATCTGCTAAAAATACTGATACAAAGAATGAGGCTTAAATGGCTTTCTTTAGTGCATCAACAAGGATATGAAAAAAAAAGTTAAATCCACTCATTTCCATGAAAATTGCAATTTCCATTAATGCAGTTGCACACAGCTTATCTGCAGCTGGGGGAACCTGGGAGAGTGCAGGTGTTCCCATTGAAACTGGATACTTCTTGCTTTCTTGGCTTCTTACTACACATCCTAATTTTTAAACAAACTTTTTTAGGTGGGAAAAATCAGAGCTTTTAAATCTCTTTAGTAGCCAAATTGAGACAAAGCCTTCATTATTCAGAGAATCCAGGTATTCTACTAGAGAAGGAATTAAACTGTAACCAGTCCTCATAATAAACCATTGAAAATAGATACATGTACTTCTAAAAGTGAGACCAGGCTTAAGTAGCTAGTGCAAGAAATCACAGAGTGTAGTGAAAGGTCTGTAACAAATCCCCTCATCATAGTGGAACACATTGGAATTGCTGCTTCATCTTCATTGTGCCACTTGACTGCCAGGCAGCTATTTCAGTATTGCTAGTAATTGATCAGATCTTTAAGTAGATTTGTTTTCCCCCAAAGACCATTTTTTATTATTGCAATCCAACCTACTGGATTACTGAAATCAAAATTCTTGTTTAAGTGAGGTGACTCAACTTTAAATATTTCTCTATCTTCATTGTACAGCTAAAAAAAGGACATTACCTTGCTCAATATCACAGATATTGAATTTTGGAAAAAAATGCTCCTTTGGCAATTCATTAGCAATGAGTCCATGTGGACAAAGGAGTAAACTTTCACTTCCTGTGAAAGATTTTCTTTAAACTTGGGTAAAGAATAAAAAATCTTTAGATTCCCAGCAAGCAAAGGAATTTCCCAATGTGCAAGATAAACATCTGATTTTCCAGAATTATAAGAAACAAAACGAACAACCAAATTACAACATTCTGGAGTGTATGCTTTTATTTAACCCTGGACTAATCTTATAAATCAAATGATTCAAAATTAAGGCTGAACCCCAGGTCTGACAGGCTTTTTACCACACAAGGCAGACCAGCCCACATGTTCTCTGCAGACCATTATGGAGTTTCATAATTATAGAGGACAGATAAAATACCCTAAATGTAGCTGTATCAAGGAGTTTAATGTTGGAATGATGGAATTTCTAAGCAATAATTTGTGCACAAAGTCTATTACCAATATTTTAAAATATTGTGAACAGCACACAGCTTCCTTAAACCTTCTACAGTATATACTGTAAGCCTGTATTAACAACTACTTGACTTTGCCTTTTAAATCATGTTTGGGGAGAAGTCCATGGGAAAATTCAGTTCCTCATTTCATCCTGAAGAACAGTTCTGACTAACTCCAAACCTGAGTGCCTCATCAGAAAAAGATATCTCAACAATTCATTGGCAACTTCAAATAACATGATAACTAAATCATTCCCTTTTGATCAGTATGGAAACCATTCTGGTTAAGGGCTAAGTAATGCTGGAAAAAAAGCAATTAACATATTCCTGTCACTTTGAAACATACTTAAAAATCAAAACTAATAGAGAGGTATACAAAAAAAATTACACATCTGAAAATATCTAGTCTTCCCATCTTCATCTGATGAAAATTCTCTGGTGACTGGATCTGGACACAGAGCACTTGGACCATCATTAACTCAAGTCCTGCCAAAACAGCCACTACCATACAAAGTACCTGATATTTCAGTACATCTGTATTTCAGTGGCCTAAACCACAAAGCCAGGCAACACTGTTCCTGTCAGTGTTTGCTACAGATCCACAGCTGCATAAGGCATTCCAAGAGGTCAGGGATTTGTTTCTCAACTGAACTCACTTTGGAGTAATAGTTAAGGATATCTTTTTTTTCTAAGCAGTTTAAAGGGTTAAACCAGCTCAGTGGTAGAGCCTGAAGGTTAAAGCCCCTTCCCTTCCCCTACAGACTTCAGAGCAAACTTGAGGTACTGCACCCTTTGCTCAGGATGTGCCTTGCAGCCCTGCACACATCTTAAAATGGGTCTGGCCTTACCAAGGGTGCAAAACTGGGCATTAACAGTTAATCAAAATCTTAATTGTCACAACACCAGCGAGAGGTAGATTTACCACAGGCCTCTGAATGGAGCCCCAATCTGCAGGTGGCAGAAGAGTGAGCTTCAAAAATTCAGGGCCAAGTGTACCCAAATCCAGCCTACTGAAATTAGTCTTTTTAGAAGATTCATTAACTCCACAGTTTTGTACAGCCAATTGTCCCTCTTCTCTCTCCAAGGCAGACATTGGAGTGAAAACTGGAAGGCCCTTAGTTATGATATAGTCAGATGCTATTACAGTTTAAGCAGTCAGTAGGATCATACACAGGAATTAAGAGACATTCTCTCTTCCATCTAAAAATTCCAGAGTATATCATATATTCTTTTCCAGTTTCCTATAAAACATGAACACTAACAACCAGTCTATAATCATTATTATTTAGAAATGGTACTGAATATAAGATTTCAGCAAGTCTAACATAATACTCAGGAGTTATGTACGTTTTACAAGTACCGTGCATAGCAAAGGCTACAAAAAGGACAAATTAAACTGGAGAACTGGGCCAATTCAACTTGTCTCGTTTTCCTTGAAAGATTTAAGATCTCAATTCTGTACATCATCAGGAAATAAAGGAAGAATAATCCATAGTGCAATTGTAATAAGCAAAGTAATATGTAGTGATATCTTTTGGAATAAATATGGCTCACTACTGATCAACTATCATTCATACAGTTCCATCAACACAGCCACCTGCTGCACAGGACAGTTCTACACAACTCTACAACAGGTGTAGGTTCAAATAGATAATGAACTACATGGAAAAATATAAAAAGAATATTATACAATCTCATACATAAACCAGACTGTAGTGTAATTGCTTTACTTGTTTAAGTTATCTGAAAAATATTTCAAGTACTTGAAAACAGCGGCAGAATCGTCTTTCAATGAAAAGCAAAATTGCACTGATTTAAAAATACATTACAAAGTTAAATACACATTCAAATTAATGTCCTGATTTAACATTGCTTTCAGTGTTTCCTCTTGTTTCTCAGAACTTCTTGGTTACCTGTGTTACTCCAGGAGGATCCAGAGTTTAGATAAACAAGTTTCAGACACAAAGTCTGTGTGTTTTATGTATGGAGTCCGAGGAAGTTTAAATTAATTTAATCTTTTTCTCCATCTTCACTGCTTCCTATTAGTAGAGGAAAGTAAGATAAAGTGAGATTCTTCTGCACAACCCTCACTTCTTTGTAAGACTCTTGCTAGAACTTGGCATTCTGCTGTTTTGCACTTCCAAGTTTGGGTTAATCTTTCCCTACAGCTTTCAACTACTGTAAACATTTGGTACATTTATTCACAGACATCTGCTTCAATCACACAGTTCAATGTCACTTCTTAGGACACATAAGGCAATGTAGGATCTCCAAAATAATCTCTCTTATCTCTAAGTTACTAAGCAGCAAACATTATCTAATCAATAAGCACCATAAAAGAACAATACAAGTCTATATAACAATGATTACATATTTCTAGACATTGCCCATTAGTAAGGCTCTGCAATCAGTAATATTTATTTTAAATAATGCAATGTGTTATCAAGATTAATAATCTGCCAAATTGATTCAAGTCTTATTTTTGCTTCTCTTAGCCCTCAAAAATATATAAAGCTTAAATAAGCTTTTTGTTCCAGACAAGAAGGCTTACAAATAAACAGTGCTAGTACCCAATATTGCTCTGAACAGATTGTTTGGCTCTCCTAACAGAAACTACCATACCACAGCTCTAGAAAACATGCTGCAATTCTTGAGACATCATCAAGAATGCAGTGTCTAAAAAGCAGTAAGAAAGTACACTGTAAAATAAGCTTCCACAATAATGGCACAAGTGTTTTATGTTCCTGGCATCCTCTCCCTGTGCAATGAAAACACAATTGTGGCTTATGACAGAGCAATAATGAGAATTAACTGCCACAATGTGGCAGGTGTAACAGCAGTGCTTAAGGACTGCAGAGGCTTCATTTATGTAAATCTAGCACTAGGGGTTTGAACAGAAAAATTGAGAGCTGGCCCTGTAAATGTTCCACAGACTGTTCAACCACAAGTTTGTAGCAACTTGGATGCAAATAATCTCCATGGAAAGCTCTGCCTTAACTGGAACACAGGACCAGACATAGCCTTTATAGTACTAAACATGCATTTCTAATTCAAGTGTTTAAAATAGGATTTGTTGTATCCATAACTAGTATCTTTGCATAATGTTTTTAATTTGTATCTTCAAAATAATTATTATAACTACATCACTTACCTCCTTGCTCTATATCTGAATCTGTAAGATGGGTAAGAGAAAAGCTTGCCATGTTTGCAGGAGAGATAGAGAATCTGGAATAGGGGGATGGATGTGACCAGTTCTGATCAACAGTCCGGGAGGGTGGAGGTGGAGAGAAGTACTTGGATGGCTGAAGGGCTGGTTTAGAACCAATGAGACTATTAGCTGCCTTGGAGAGAAAGGATGGCTCTGGAGAGGAGAAGTCATCATCCCACTCAAAACCCCCACCTTGGGGAGGAAAAGAAAAAAGCAAAGCAGCATTACAGTACTGCAATGGAAAGTCATACACAGTTCTACAAGTGAGCCCCTGGAGCACTGCACTAACCCCAAACACAGCCCTGGGCAGGGTTCTACCCCTGGGGGTCACAAAGATTTGTCAGCCATACTTTAGGTGCCTCAATACCCTGGACACATCAATATATAAACACCCAGGATCACATCCCAGCTTTGCTCCTCAGAAACATGGGATCTGAGCCCAGCCAAAACCTGAAGCCAATATGGTACAGTGAATTTCCAAATCACATAGAATTTAAATGACATTTTATAAAAGACTGTGCATAAAACAGCCTCAGCCCCTGGTGTGTGTAAATATATCCAAGTACCTTCTTCATCTGTTGAGCTTTCTGAGTTCACAAATCTGTTTAAGTAACCAAGACTGGAGGCTGGAACAGGAGAGCTGCCAGCACCTTCCCCGTTCACGTCAAGCCCGCGGTTCCCCAGCTCCTTGGTGGGCGTTTCCTGAGCAGAACAAAGTCACTTTAACTCTTGTCACACACAGAGACACAAATACACTCCCCACACTGCCAAAGAGTCCCACGGAAAATTAAAAGGTCTGTGAACTGTTAGTGCTACACAACAAAACTCTTGAGTTATTGATTAAGCACTTCTAAGAAAAGTTGTTTCCAATCTGTGCTAAAACACATGCAGGAAATGACTGTTTAAATATTATTTGGGACATAAAAAGGTTTCATATTTCCAGGAACAAAGTTAAAACATCTTCCAATTGAAAACAGTCCCCTTATCAGTCTAACAGGGGTAGGGGTTTTTTTCTTCTTTAATAAAGCCTTATCCCATCTCCCAACACTTTTTTTTTAATCCCTTAATCATGCTCCAGGATAAAGAGACAGACTTTGTACAGCCAGTGTTGGAAGCAGCCAACATTTTATCAGTCACTGTAATAATAAGTGAGAATTCAACAACTAAGAGCAGTTCAAACACAGCTAAGTTTTTCCTTCTCTGACAAAAAGATTACTATTCTCCAGGCTACCTGAGCACAAATATATCACCTGTGTTTTCTATTCCAAAACATAACTCTAATATTTATGTGCGTCATCATAAGCAACATTTCCACAGCTTGACAATGTGGCTGTTCTTTCAAACTCACTGGACTAGTTTAGTTGCCATAATGTTAAAACACAATCCCCTCTGTATCCAGTTACAGAAGTTAAAAATTGATAAAGCACAAAGAGAAACAAAGGTAACTTGGAGTTTTGTAAGTATTTCACTGAACATGACTCACATTGGATTAATAAAAATCAGCATTACCACCTAAATACTGTTCTCATCTTTGCTTATGATTTTAGGTAAATTTACCTTAATGCTCACAAGGGATCAATAGCAATGGAGATTCAGGACTTGGCAAAACCCTCCTTCACTTCAAAGCAGAACTGCTGTTCTACCAGCAGCATAAAACTCCACCCAGCCAAGTAAAAACATTTTTTTACATATATTCTTCTTTTATATATATATTCTCTCTATATAAAGAAAAATAACCCACATTACAAACAAGCTCTACCTTTCTTGTTTTGGCAAGGTTAATGTTGTAACAATGTTTTCCCAAATATTTAGCTGGTTATTCTACTACTTCCTTAACACCAAAAAAAAGAACAAACCAACAAAAACATTATTTAGTAATTAAAAATTTACCTGATCAAACAAATAGACTGTCACATCATCAAAGAATGTTACAGCCTTTTTCTCATCTTTCCAAAGCTCATGTTGCCTTTCATTAAGAGGTTTTGGAAGTTTCAATAAGCTTCTCAAGTGCTTTCCATCATCCTTGTCAGTGACTATCTCAGGTACTTGATGAACAGTTTCATCTTCACTGTCAGAACTCAGACTGTGCATATGAAAAGTCCTCATATCATCCTCAGAATCACTGTTTTCATCTTCCTCATCTGCATCATCACCATCTTCTAAATCCAGCATTCCAGAAACACTGAGTTTGCCAAGGTATTTCCCTTCAATATCTGGCTCTTTCAGTTTTTGTCCTTCAATGTGATAGAAGGACTTCTCACTGTTACTCAGCTCTAAGGGACTGTGCATGTTGTGCACAGACTTCAAGTCTCTGTGTGAAAGAAGTTCTGAAGTATTAGTGCCAACACAGGAGACACTTTTATGGGAGGTCTCAGACAGTTTTATTTCATCCCTCAGGTTACCTTCCACCTCTATTCCCAGGGAAGTCAGAGTTGCCTCAGTCCACTCATCAGGACAGCCCTGCATCCCCACCTCCATCTCCTGGATCTCCAAATCGTGGTTTAGTTCTAGTTTTGTGGTTTGATTATCCTCATCCTGGTAATTCCTCACATCACACAGTTGCTGGCTCTCTTCAAAGCCATAAGTCTCCTCTGTATGATTCTCTCCTCTGTTGGAAGGAACAACACACACAGTCTCTCTTGACAGATTTACAGACTCTTCTGTTTTCTTATCTGGCTCAGAATCATTATCAGAGAAATAGGCAGAGTCTCTATATGAATTTTGATTTCCACCCAGAAAAACCACTGGGGTTATTTCAAAATTGCTGTTCACTGCATCTAAACAAGCAGCTGCTTCTGAAACAATGATGACTGGATTAGAAGGTAAAGCACTGCCACTGTTCTCACTGACAATACACAGAGCTGTATCCACACTGGAAGCATCCTCAACAGGGATGTGGGAAGTCCATTCTGGAGATTCCAGGTTTTCTGTTTCATAGCCACTGTCAGCAGGTTTATCAGGTGGCACAAGTTTCTGAGGACTTTGAGCCTGTAAAGATTCTAAAACCTCATTTACATCTAAAGAATCCAAAGAATCAGGTGTCTCTAAGGCTTGTTCTACAGTTTGTATAGGAGATGGGCTATCTTCCAAAAGACTGTCCTGACTTGTACAATCTGAAGCAGCAACAGAAATTAAGGTCACCTCTTCTGGAACATCCTTACAGTTCTCAAAATTATTTGTTTCTTGTATTTCCTCCAATAAACAGTCATTTTTCTTTATTATGGGAGAACTATCTTGCAGGTTTCTTTTCCTCTCTTCCTGATCATTAAATTTTTCTCTATTAAAAGTTATTTCATCAGTCTTGAAAAGCATTCCCTGTTTTGTCTGTCCATCACACTCACCTGTTTCAACATCAACACCATAACATGGACCATTTCCAACATTATTATTTTTGGCATTAAAGGATAACTCTTCTTGACAGAGAGTATCAGTGGTACAGGACACAACTTCATTCACTTCTACATTTAGAAGTTTTCCCTCATCCTTCAAAATAGGAAGATTTGCATGTTTATCACATGAGTTAAGTGCTGCAGGTGGACTAGAAGATGTCTGCACCTCTGCTGGAGTGTGAGGCTGAGAATTCAGATCTTTATTCATTGTCACTGGGTTAAAATTTTCATCTTTCACTGTTCTAAGACTTTCATGCATTAAAGAGAAGACCTGTGCATTTTCAGCCAGCACAGGCTCAGGCTCTACTGAGTTTCTCTTTGAGGTTTCCAATATACTTTTTAGAACATCATCTGATTTTTGCCCCAGATCACTGCTGGTTTTGTTAGACAATAACCCTGTTAATAAGTTTCTCTCTTGAAGAAATAAGAAGTTATCAGAAAGCTCTTCTAAAGTTACCACATCAGACTGGTTAGAGATATTGTCACACAAGGAAACTGTTTCATTCTCAGAAGCATGACTGGAATGCTCCTTCTCAGAACACCCCACTGCCTTTCTGTCATCTGTGTTTGAGTTCGAAAGAGCTGGTTTGAAGTCTTTAGGAATATCATTTGTTTCAGCAAACCCAAGTATGTTTCTGTTTGTCAGTTCTTCTGATCTGTCAATGTCATTAAATATACTCTGGAAAGGACTTTCTGGACTATCAGCAGCAGGCAAATACTCCTCTTTAGGATCTGTATTGTAGTGGAAGAAGTCCCCATCGGTACTAGATTCTTCAACATCAAGATCCCTGAGAACCGTGAAATGAGAACTTTTTTCTGGTACAGTTTCTTGATGATCAACTTCTGTGGTTAACACAACTGATTGGTTATCAAAATTCATGCTGCAGCCACTTCCTTTTTCCTCTAATTGGATATAGTAGTCATTTCCCACAGAAAGCTTGTGTGCATCAAACACAGGTAACACCCCGGGGACAGCAAGTGATGCCTCTTGACCACTTCCATCCTGGGCTCCACATCCTTGCTCTGAAAGTGACCTCTCAAAAACCTCCACTGGATAGAAAATGCTTGTGTAGGTCATTGCTTCATCAGGGTTCACATGACCACATTCATCAAAGTGATCATGTTTAGCTGCCTCCCAGATATACTCAAAGCTGAGCCCGTGGCTTGTTTCAGTTACAGTCAGAACCTCCTCCAGCTCATGGCCAAGTCTATCTCCTGTGAAATGATCCAAGATTGGAAATGCAGAATTACTTGCTTCCCTGTTTGAGGTGTTTGGTTTAAGAGCATTCCACTGCTGTTCAAAGTCAATCTCTGAGTCCCTTTGGCTTTGCATGCGGAGGTAAGTCAGGAGTCTGTGCACTTCTTCAGCTGTTGGTCTCTTCTCTGGAGGCAGCCAACAGAACTGCAGGACTTCATACCTACACAAAGAAAAACATGTTTCAATAGGTTTCACACTGTAAAGCAACTCATAAAATTCAGATATCTGCCAAGCCTCAGAGTACCAATTCCACTCCTATCTATAGCAAGTCCTTTTAATCCCTTTATCTAAGGCTTGCCAGGAGCATGACTTCATGTAGCAATTTCAACATATTAAAGAGAACTTAATAACTCAAGCAACTTCTTCAGCAGCTTTAAGAACAACTCAAACTATGTGAAGTTTACCATCTGTCAGAGTATGGCTGCTCCAGACGTGGCTTGAAGGGTTTAACCTGCTTCTCCTTGATGACGTGGGTCAGCACCTCCCTGTCCGAGAAGTCCGAGTAAGGCCGAGCTCCGTTCTCAAACAGCTCCCACAGCGTCACTCCCAGGGACCTGGGGGAGAGCAGCACAGGCCTCTGCATTCTACTGCTATTTCAGAGCTGCTTCTCTAACAAAGCAAGGACATGCACAGCATAACTGGCAAGGAGAAATAAATCCCACTCCCCATGGTCTCCAGAGGAACTTCAGAACCTTTGAGAGAATGCCAGAGCCTGAGGAACAAAGTTGCTTGAAGGCAATGACAATGGAGGCAACAAAATGTAAAGAGGCCTCAAATGACTTGATCATGGGAAAAAGATCACACTTAATGAAAAATATCATTCTATTTTTAAACAATTTTAAAATATTATGATATATTTTATTATATATTGAAGCAAGGTGTTCTGTATCTTGTATAAAAGCAAGATGAAAACACCTTACGGTAAATCCATCAGAAGGAAAACCTTTCATCAGAAATTGCAGTTATGGGTTAAACTGCTGGGTTAAACTCATCTCTGTTTCAGCTTCCAAAAAATTCCTTATTTTTGAGCTGCAGTGGTCCAAAGCTGCCTCTCTGCTCAGTGCTGCACATGTGCTGTTTACAGCACTAACCACATTTTCAGTGATTGCAGTTAATGCACAGCCAATCTCTCTGTGCTCAAAAGGCAAAGCAACTGACTCTGTTACAGTACAATAATTGAGATTGGAAGGGGTGCCTGGAATCATCCAGTCCAAACCTATTCAAGGTATACCTGTTCTGTAAAAAAGGCACTAAAATTCAAGTTGGAAACCTTAAGACCCCCAACTGTTTGCAGTCCAGAGGAACAGTATGACTGAGGAAGGATGCAAGTAAACTAGGAATTGTGTAAATACTGATTATCCCACTTGCTTTCTGCAACCCTACCTTTAAATCAGCAAATAAAGCCTAGTTTTTAATTACAGTCTTTTCAGAAATGTTAGCCTAATCCACAACTTTCATCATCCAAATTTCTCAGGGCTTGAGAACTGAAGTGGAACTTGGCAATTTCAGAAATGTTCCTCTTCAAGAGTTCCACCAGCCATTGTCTCTCAGTTCTTTGGCAGCAGAGACAAACAGTTAATTGCTGCCCTCAAATGCTGCAGCAAGAACACAGCCTTTTAATTAAGATGCCACTGTTTTACCAATGGAACTTAATCAGGGTCTGGTGGGATCAGCTTTTTATGTCATCCACAGCTACTTATTATAGAAAACACCATTTTCCATTCCTTTCCTTTTATAAACATTTGAAGGCACTTGTCAAATACGCAGTAATGGTTTTTATTAGTGTAAACACCTATTTTTCTGCTAAACATTTTTGCTTACTCCAACTGTTCCCTCAACAGGTTTCTAAGCAATTTTCCAAAGCAAGATACCATTTCATGTTTACAGAGATTAACCTACAGAACATATGATGAAATAAGAAAGAAGTGCATCAGGACAATTTAAATACTATTTACTCCTCCATGTGACATTTGAAAATATGTTCACAAATTTCTTGCTGAAATTATTTTAAGGCCTTCTACATACCATATGTTACTGTATTTATTTTGCTCTGCTGATAACAGTCTGTCTTGAAAACTTGTTACTAACTCAGGTGCAATCCATCGGAGAGGAACCAGTTTCTTCTCATCTGTCTCAATATAATCTTCCTAAATTAGTGATTGAAGAAAGAAAACAAAATCAGAAAAAGGTTGAACAAATATAGGATCAACTTCCAAATGCTGACAGTCCTTTCCTTAATATGGTTTTGTGTGGTGTCTATGTAAAAAAGTCAGAATAAAAAAATCCCACTTTCCCCAGGTAGTAGAGAATAGTGCAGAATGCCAACCTCTTCTTTAAGGTTTACTACTCACAAAACATTTTATTTAATGTCTTGAATTTTTCACTGTCTTGATATATTTAGCCAATTTTGAACATTTTCATCTAGAAGTTTGATTGAATTTTCTTGCAATTGTTCCCTTAAAATAGATTACAACAAATTTGTTCATATTTTAGCACTACCATAAATTAGACCTAAAAAGTTAGATTTACCAGAAGCTTCCTCCAACAAGCACAACCTCTACTCATCTCCAGAAAGTTCATCTGTTCTGGTACATGAACTTGCTGTGCTTATTTGCCAGTTACACTTTCATTATTCAAATAAAGGCCAATCCAGTATCAGCTTATAAGTTTAAAGTATGTTTGTGGTAACCTTAGGCCCCAAATCCTTAGAGAAGTGGTGCACAAGCAGCTTAACTCACCTTGTATCTACTGAATCCTATTCCATAATCTCCCACTTTGACATTGAGGTCGGATGTCAGGAAGCAATTCCGTAAGGCCAAGTCACTGCAATGCAAACACACCCAAAGTGAGGCAACCAAGGAGAGTCTTCAGTGCAAACCAAGACAAACACTTCAACAACCTCATCTGCATGAACTGCAGGCCAATCCCACAAACCTACACTCTACTAAAGGCTGAAGCAAGCTGGGTGCAGGTGAGGTGAGCTCCTGGAGCTCCCCCTTCCTGCTCGTCTCTGGAGGACATTAAAGCACCCACACACTCCAGAACACCAACTCATACACAGGAACTGGGGAGATCATTTTCAGAAGCACAATTTTGATCCAAACTAAACATTAAGATTGCTTTCTTGTTGCTCACATTTTTATTAAGTTTAATACAAGCTCATAATTGATCCCATCTTTCACTGGAATACTCTGACATTGCAGTGTATGCAAACACTAATCTTCCAAAAAAACAAACAGTGGTAGGGTTTCTCCTGACTGCACTTACTGGACAAGATTTGTTTGTGGCCAAAAGGATATGATTTCCCTTGGGTACTCTCACTGTTTCAAAAGAGAATCAGTTTACAGACACACAGTCAAGCAGAATCTGTGTTCTGGAACCCAAATCAAACCAAACCCAGTGACAAGGCAATCACATTTAAGGATTTCATACAAAAAAGCTAAACTGTTTTGCTGTCCTGTATAAAAAATTCAAACTGGAGCCACTTCTCTGGAGCAGCAGTGTTTACTCTTCAGCATTCAATCACACAGAGTTGATGTGCAGTTATTTCATTCTGCTAATAATCCTCTCATGAAGATTCCTGAGGTTCACATGCCACAGTGATGTCACCCCTCCTCACACCATCACTGCATGTCCTGTGTTTAACTGCCATAAGCAACACCTCTCAACTCAGATCAGATTTAAATACCTAATTTACAGCATGATACCAAGCAACTAGTGCTATCTCATACCTACAGTGAAGTTATACAGGAATCAGAACTACAGTGTTTGAAAAAGACCAACAGAAAAAGTAATATATTTCATAGAAGTCCTTTAAAAAACAAATCAAGAAGCTCTTGAACAGACACAGAATTTGCTTCCAGTTTCCACCATAAACCAGACCACAAGTATTTATGAGCCAGCAGTGCTGCTGTAATAATCCCAAGAAGCTGTTTTAGGAAACCCATCATGCAAAATCAGAAATTTATGCAAGTTTAATGAAGCTGGAACTGTGGCTGTGACAGCAAAGAGCTCAGCAAACTAATTGCTTAAATATTTCACTTCAGTTTCACAGGAGGGGACCAGGCAATTAAATGCCCTGGAAAGAGTTCTACCTTTGCTTCTATGTGGATTAAAAAAAAGTCTCTGAAGTTCAAATGGTCTTAAAGCCACACGGTTTTCCTGCTTCAAAGAAAGATGATGTTTTCCTTTCTAGAGTCATTGAACTACACAGGTTAGAAACACATTGGAAACCTTCAAGTATTCCCCAGAGTTTGCCAGCTTTTTTTATATTATTTAAATAAACATCCTGGAAAAGAAAAAAATTTTGGCTGCTTGAATTTACCACTAACAACAAAATCACTGATGCTGGAGATTTACCACTTACTCTGACAGCATCAGGATAGTGTTGCTAGAAGTAAACATTTAGTGAGAACCTTGCAGATCCACAGAATAATTAATTACCCAGTTTAGCTGTATTCCACTGCAAATGGACTGTTGAATTTAATACCTACAGAGTTATGCTGCTGCAAGACAAGAAATTGATTCCTGAGTTAAGACAGGTACACTTGGTATTACCTTCAACTCATCTGAGACTGTTAAATGGTTAAAAGAATAGCTCTGCTCATCAGCCACCAGCTGATCCAGGCTTTGGGGTTTTTTCAGGGGTTTGCTGTTGTTTGGCACCTGCACCTTTTAAGACTTCATTTCTCCCTGAACACAAGGTCTCTGCTTTTCTGAGCAGCAAGATGTGTTTTGATCAGCTCCAGGACAAGCTCCTGACTTGCTGAAAGGGATGATGCAAGTCCTGCTTCTACAGCAAAGAACTGACAAAGTAAAACATCTTGTGACACCCAAGGTCTCCCCAGGTAAGCCATGCTTGGGGAACAAGTATGCTCCAATATTTCCATCATCCTAAAGGTTCATGTCTTCCAGTTTCCTTAAAAACTTTTCATTTAAAGCCAAAATATGAACTTTGCATTTTTCTGAGCAACGAGTTCCATAAATACATTTTCCCAGCCTTTTGCAACCACTGTCATCCTTTCAGTATCTACTACATTAAATTTTAAATAATTATTGTATTAAAGAAATCCAGCATTTTCCCCCAATTAGAACACAGTATAATTACTGAAGATGAAAAGGTTACATGAACAACAATTCAGTGAGAGAACATCCCATTTCAGGCAGATTTTCCATCTAAACTCAGCTTCTCCCTCACTGCATCAGAAAGGCTTTTTTTTTTTAAATTTTGGTAACAAAAGTAACAAATGACCAAACAGAAGTCCTCAATTGTTAGAATCTAATAAAAATCACAGCAGGTAAGATTCATTCTAACAACATCCAAACATCCTTCCCCCCCAAAATAAACAAATTTAACCTGGCCAAGAATTAATCAAACCACTTGTGGATTTGCTTGGCAGCAGGTTGTGCTCTATGGGCTGCAAACCCAAAGAGCAGGTGAGGAGTTTTCAGGCAGGTGGAGCTGCAACTCCACAGCCCTGCAGCTCAGTCAGCACCTCCAGCACTCAGGGCATGTCACAGTTAGAAGTCTGTGAACACAACCTTCAGTACACATGGACTTAATGCCAATAACTGCAGGAGATTTCTCTGGAGTCCCACCTGTGCACAAAGTTATGTTTGTGCATCACAGCAAGTCCAGCAGCCACCTCACAGGCCATCCTCTGCAGCAGCATTATCTGGGAGTCTCCTTTCATGTGCTCCTGCTCATTGCACAGGTAAGTTTTCAGGTCACCCTGTAAAAGATGTGGGAAATTCTCAGCTTTGTATGTTTGTTGAATCTGAACATTTTTAATAAAGACTCGACTCGCCACAGAACTTATTTAATAAAATAATCTCCAGTTTCCAGGCTCCATAAGGATTCTGACAGAAGTCATCACATGCATTTGAAGGATTTTTAATCAGATCATTCAGTAATTAACATCCTAGATCACACTGCCACATAAAACTTGTCATACATTAATACTTTACATTAAAAGAACAGTTTGATGAACCTCTGTTTTTAAATGAGATGAGTCTTCAAGTGCTTCAAATCAGCAAAGCTGTCTGGAGTTTGTATGGGATGGAAGGGAGAGACCAGAGAAGAGGGTTTCAGACTTTGCCAGCTTTCAATACAAAAAGCATGGTAACACACCCTGCCCCAGTCAGAGCATTGTGATGATGGCAGCAGTTTTACTGAACCCAGGCAACACTGAGCAACAGACACATAATTCATGAGCCCACAGAAGCTCTCTATAAATTACTAAAAAGAGAACAGCTTGGAAATAAAGGGAAAATAACTGAATGCTGTCCAAGCATTCAGGGAGACTCGTAGTAAGTGAATCCAAGCAGGGAAAAAGATCAGGTTTCTCAGGCCACTGTTGTTCCTTTTCTCACAGATGGGACTTTTAACTCAGCACTCCTGTGCTTTTGTTATTTAAAATACAAATTTTCTGTAAGTTTAGCAAATAATTTCAGAGGGCATTTCTGTATTGGGATTGCACAACATCAGAACTTGTTTCACTGGCATAACATCCTGGGCTCTGTCCTTGCCCAGTGTCTGCCTAAATCCTGGGCCAGGAAGGAGCCTGAAGGGAGATCTTGGGGTGGACCAGACAAGAAGACAAGTCTGCACTGGCTGGGAACCACCCTGAAATCCAGAAGGAACTGAAGATCCCTGGTGCTCACATACATCAGGGAGCTATAACTGAGGCATCTCATTCCTCATTAATGTGGTTAATTGAGCTGACAATTTACAATTCTGAGGGTTCAAGCAGAGGGTGTCTGTGGTGCAGCACAATCTGACACTGCACTGACAGCTGAGCTGGACAGTCACAGCCTGAGTTATACTGAATAAAATGAGAAGCAATGGGGCTACTTAAAGCAGACACTACTCCTTTGCAAAACAACTTTTTAACTTTTTAAAACACGATTAGACTCTACAGTGCAGAGATGGAGCTACTCCATCTTCATCTGCTTTGTATGTACTACTTATGCTGCAAGTAGCTCCAGCACCTTAGGAGAAAACACACAGAATTTCTAAGAGTGTTTAACACTGCAGAAGCCTTCATTACATTCTCTTTATCCTGTTTTTAGCTACTAATTAGGTTAACATTTATGCATTTGCATCCCCCAGAACTGCTTTTAAAAATGTTTCCCAAAAGATTTCTCAGACTTACAATTACCACCTCACACTGGCTCATGTTTATATGTATAAATATTTCTATATAAAACACAGATTCCCCCCCTCTTTCTACCCTGCCACAGCAGAGTTCCAAGCTATGGAAAGGAACAGCCTTTCTAACACACACGTGTTCCCAGCAGGGCAGCCCAAGGAACACTCAGCTGAGCTGACTGTAGGTGGCAGCAAGAGCCTGAAGAAAGACAAACTCTCCGGAATTGTCATTCATTAAAGCAGCAAATGCTTGCTCAGGGCTTGTCCCAGGTGGATTAAGTTCCTACGATGCCTGAAACGCATCAAGAAATGACTTTTTAAATTTTAAATGCATTAGTAACAGCAGTGCTGTGTGACATCCCTTATTTAGTAAATTATTCATGCAGGCACTTATTTTGGTAGGAAAACCAACTTGTATTCAATCCAGCACCTTGAAACATATTGGTTCTGTGTTCCCATTCTATTCTAATTAAGGCTACAATCAAGGTTAAAAATATAAACCAGGTATTTTTGGTATTTAACAGGACACTGCTTGTACCAAACTGGGGGAACCAAGGGCCACACTCAAGTGCTGAACTGCCTTTCAGAGGGACTGGACAGGCTGAAGAAGGATCCAACAGGAACCTTATGAAACTTCAGAAAGACAAATGTAACTGCAAAAGAAATCAGGAGCCAACTGGACAAAGTGCTGAGAAATGCAGTCAGATCTCAGGCTGACAGTGCTGGGAGCAGGAGACTGGAGGAGCATCTTGGGAGCCTGAATTAACCTATGGTGCTTCCCTGCCTAAAGCAGGACAGTAGCAACACAGGAATACCATCCCCACACTATTCTGAGAGTCACAGAATGGTCCTGTATTGACAGACTGTTAAAGGCTGTAAATATCAAAGTTATATCTGAATAAAGGCAGTTCTGCAGACACATCTAAATATAAAACACTCAGTAACAGTGCTGGAGGAAGGCTCTGCCTGCTCTCCACTCCTTGTGCTGCTCTGCCTTTACCCTCCTCTCCTGAGACTCCATGAAGACCTAAATTTCACCTTTCCTCCCATCCTTCTCAGTTCAACCACCTTTTTAAGTCAATCTTAATGTGTTTTTTCTGTTCCAGCCAGAAGCCAGGGGCACATTTACATACAGCACTTTTTGGCAGAATTCTTGTGCAAATTCCCTACTGGGCACTGATGATAATGGTTCTAAAGATGTTACTAAATTATGTCTCCTGAACACTTTCTACCAAGCTGGAAAATTACCTTCCAAGTCACACACCACCACATTACTGTCCTTTTTGAGAACACTGCCCCTGCCTTTGCAGGGTAAGGACCTGCAGTCACTGCCATAACAAAGCCTGAAACTGGTGTATGGCACAGAGCACCACATCAGCAGAACCCTGCTCAGGCATATTAATATTAAACAAATATTAAACAGTGCTGGGAGCAGAGCCTTTGAACCCAACAGACAGGATTTCCAAAGTTCTCATGACTCTACAAATTCTCTGTTCCTTTTAAACCACACATTTTAAACCTCCTCTTTGTCTCATTTCCATATGGACCATGATTATCACACAGATTATTGAACTCTTTTATTATTAAGTTCTCATTGCAAAGGTTCTTTTTTGATTTGAAGATGGTTTCAAGTGGCAGCAATAAAAAAAAGGCCCAAATTGAAAAGATAACCAACCACTGCAATCTGGCACCTTCCCCTAACACCACCATCCCTAAAGCAAACTACAGAGCATTCCAGACAAATCCTGCTGATCTCATCAGCTCAGGGAATTGCAAGACTTGAAGAATTTCTGTAAGAATTTGATAGGCAAATCAGCCTCCCAATATACAACAACTTCCACATTTGAATAACTTTTCTTTACTCATAAATTATGTCAATCCATTGGAGGATTTGCTGTGCTGACAAAATTCTGGCCACATAGGGCTGAGTAATATATTAAAGTTAATAAGGCAGCTACCACTATTTTTAACCTGGCATCATGCTACAGTGTTTAACAGTGAGCAGTTAACTATTCAGAGCACACTGCACCAAATACTAAGCACACTAATATGGGGAGAGGGGGCTGAGACCTTTCTGAGCATTTCTTTTGATATTTACTGTTTTCTTGGCAATTTTAACACAGGCAAAGGAAAACTAGAATTTCAAATCTTCAATCCCTAATGTGCAACTGACCTCTCTTGCTTCTTTCCCAGCTCTGCAAAGCAAGGGAGACAGAACAACTTGGATTCCACTATAAAAGAGGCTAAGTGTTAGCCAGAACAGTTATTGCACATACAACCAGCAGCCTTGTGTTACAGCAATGTATCAGTGGTTTCTACAGCCAAGAAAACAAGTCAGGCAGCCTGTGTGACATTCAGCACTGCTGCCCTGACAGCTCTGGTTTCCCTGCACCAGTTTTCAGTGCCTCTGGTCAAGACCTTTCCATGCCAAGGAGCCTGGGAACTGATAATCCAAGAGGGCTGCCTGAGCAGCCAAGGCAAGGTCAGCTGGCCCTAAAAAGGCTACAAATCCAAGTAGCAAAAGGGGTACACACTGTGATAGGCTTGGAGTTTGAAGGAGTGTGAATAGAACAATCACTGTACCCTCTGGACTGTTGGTCAGGAGAACAACAACATTTTTCATTATTTTAAGTGCCAAATTTGCAAAACGAGGTCAGTGTTGCTGGAAGAGCCTTAAGAGAACTTGTCACAGGACCACGTTTCTCTCATCCTTCCCATCTGAACAATCACCACAGACACTGGAATCTTTAGCCAACCACTGCAGCTGCACCTGCCCCTGTGGTCCTTCTGATCAATCATTCTTGTGTTTTGGAAGCACCTCCATGAGCCCCAATTCACCCAAGCTCAGAAAAAATAAAGCACAAAAGCAGCTACCAGCCTTTGAGATCACTTATTACTGAAAGTCTGCAGAATCTGAATAACTGCCACACCAACTACAGTGATAAAAAGCCTCCTGACACTCCACTAAAAAAAGCTGGTATTCCAAATGGTGCCCTCCTGTTTCCTTCCTCCTGCCCCTTCCCTCCCCTCACTCCAGCACTGCCACCTCCCACAGCAGGCCCTGGACAATGAGAGGTGACCAGGGACCCTGAGCTCCCTCACTGCACTTGTCCCAGTCTCTGCAAACCACTCTCTCTGCCCAGCCCCTGTGTATTTGTGTGCACAGGGAAAAAAATACTCTGATGTGCAGGGGACACTCAGCTCTACAAAGTAACTTTCATATTGAAAGTTTGGCTCACTTAGAGTTGTTATGTTTAACTCACTGTAATTTCCTAAAAGCAAGTTTTTGTTCACTTGGAACAGAAATGAGCACAGACATTTACTTTCCATTCCAGAGAAATTACCTAACTACATTCAAATTTATAAAACTACCACTTTAACTGTCAAGCTTACTGCCCCCAGTTAAAGTGAAAATCTATTTTATCCCCTTAAGTAAAATCCTTTCCAGATTACTCTGCAGGATCATGACAACTTCTGGCATAGATAATCAAGCATCAAACAAGGATTTTTTTTTTCCTGTATACCTAAAGTAGGGCAATCTTTAAAAGTTACTCCATCCTCAAATTTAAAGTTGGATTAAATCACAGAACTATTTGAAAATATGGCAACAATTGAATTTGACTTGGATGTGTAGCTGATAGACTCTATAAAATGCAATTCTCTTTCAAAGGTATTTTTAAAGAAACTAACTTGAGTAGCAGGTTTAAAAATCAGTAAGTATTTATTTCTACATATTGAAAAACTATGAAAAACCCTTATCTCTTAGCCTTAGGCAGAGAGTTTTTAATTGTTCACAAAACTGGAATATTTCACTTTGATCAGTCACTTAAAAAGTTCAGGTATTTCTTCCATTTGGAAAAGAATGATTTTATCAGCACTTCTGTTTCATTAATTTACTCCTGCAAATAGGTTTGAGCAAAAGAGCAGCAATGAAAAATATAGTTACTTAAGGTCACAGATTAATTGCTATTTCTCAAGAAAACTCAAGTCCCTGTCAGCTCTTATTTAAATTGCTTGAGGCAAATGATATAACCAGAAGCAGATTTGTGCACCTAAGTTGAAAGGAAAATCCTGCAGTAGTGAAGCTGAGAAAAAAGGATTTTGCTGAATTTTACAAATGCAAACTATTTCTGAAAGATTTGTCTCCAATAACATCCCTGCACTTCTGAGTTCAACTCTGCCTTTCCAAGGAATTCTGCTTTAGATGAATCTACCCAAGAAACTTCAAAGCACCTCCCAAGCCAATGTTTAGACAGACACCTGGACTTTGGGGGTTGTTTTCAGCAATGTGTGATGGTACAATAAAACAAGTCAAGTCTTTCCAGCCCATGACTCCAAATTTTTGTCCCTGATGACTCTGGGCACAGTTCAAAGTTTCTGTACATCCACAGCACCCCCTTCACACAACATTCATGTCCATTCCAAGGAATGCAGGGGCTGAGCAAAGCTTTTTGCTGTCCTTCCTATTCCACTGACAGAGCAGAAAGATGTGAGAACATCCCTCAGTGTGTTTCTGGCTTTTCTTTTGGTACCCAGGAAGCAGAAGGCAGCTGCCTGGGGGGTGGAGAGGGTGTGGGAATAGAAATAAGAGAATAAGAAAGTAGGGAAAAATTAATATAGCAAGAGAAAGGATCAGGAAGAGCATAAACACTGAAACTGAAAATTCCAGGTATTAGAACACATGTGATTAAACCATCACATTTCAGCCCAAACCTGCACAGCATGGAGTAAAATTTGGGCACTCTGGAGGTGCAGGAGGCAGAAGGGAGGAAATTTTTGCTTCAATTTTCCTCAATTAACATTTTCACATGAATGGCAATAAAAGCACATGAAGGTTGCACAGAGAGCAGATATAACTTAGGATGTGATGTTGCCATGTGCATGTGCCAGTGGAGTGCAATAAAAAGCTCCCTTCTGTGACACCCTTTGCCCTCCCAGCTCCCTGTTGAAGGCAGACTGAAAGACATCAGTAATTCTGTTATTAAAAAAGAACAGCTATTTTCCTATTCAGAACATTCCACAAGCACCTAGAAAATATATGATTTAACTCCAGAGTACAAATAAAAAATTACAACTGTGGTGCCTCTAAATAAAAACCCAAAAAGTCTTCTGAAATTCTGGTCAATCAACGAAATTCCCAGAAAAAAAGAATCATTTCATGAGCAAAGGGCAGTAAATACACCACATACCATTTACATCAGTGGAAAAACAACTGCAGCCTTTTGTATGAGTACACTTACCAAATCACAGAACTCAAAAACCAGGAGATAAGGAATGGCTTCCACACATTGCCCAATACACTGGAGAACATTTGGATGCTGAAGAATGCTGGAGGGAAAAAATACAGTTACAGCCAGAGAGATCACAGTACACTGCAACACACTGAAATCCCTGCCACAAGTTTCAACACAGACCACTGTGGGGAGAACATGAGAGAAGGTGCAAGAACCCAAAGCCAGGCTCCACTTGCACCTTTACATCTCCTTTGTGTTGCTGAACCACATCCTCTGAGTTTTGGCTGCTCTCAGTGATCTCAAACCCACAAAAGCCAGCACTGCCCATCCAAGTCACACCCATCCTCCCCCCATGCCTTGTCCCAAAAATAAAACATGCAACTGGTTCCTGAACCACTCCAAGGTACAAATCTGGCTAAGAGCTAAAGCTTTTTTTAGCCAGGTTAGTTCCCAGACACATCAGTCACTTTGCCTAAATTGCTTCAGAATCACTTGTGCCAATGCAGCAGAAGGCATGAGATTCCTTCTGACAACTGCCAGCAACTTCAGCCTAAATGCAAATAGAGCCAGGACACAGGAAGGCATTAAGAACAGAACCTCTCCATGGCCACTCTCTTGCAGCACATTCAGCCAAGGTAAAGCAACTATGAGGTACAACTTTTGCTCACCTTGGACTGACTGTATTGCACTTTTTACAGACATTTTAACACCTCAGTTATACAGGAGGGCAAGCAGAGAACAACACTGGCCAAAGGCAATGTCCCTGATCCATCTGCAGAAGGAGGAAGCTGTGAAACATTACTTACTAATATGGTTCTCCATTTCTTAAAAACTGTTCTTGCTCCTTGGGACCTGCACTTGCCTTCAGCTCCTTCACTATGACCCTTGCTACACTGGTGCCTGTGTAGATCTCTCCAAGGAGAACCTGTGAAAGAGAAAACCATTGCCCTTTTAATCAGAGGAGAAAAAACACTTGGAGTCCTCCTGCAAAGAAAAAGAAAAGCCAAAAACATGCTGTAAAAAAAAGACTTTCTAGCTTTTTTTGCAAAGGCAAGCAGAGCTTTCATAATTAAACATCCATAATTAATTAGTCTTGACAACTGATCTTCACATCAACTTTCAGAAAACATGTTTTCTAGAGAAGACCAGTTATTTAATTAAAACTTGTCCTAAAAACCTGGTAATTCAAATCCATGGAAGTGAAATGTCTACACAGCAACTCCAGAAACAATCCACATGTAAATTTAAGAAGCACTAGTTAGTGCTGTGCTTACAGCAAAAAAGTGAATGTAAGGAAATATCTCATTTCAACTTTAAGTTTTATTAGAAGTATTATTATATTTATTACAAGTTTTTTCTTAGAATATTACTTTTACTTCAAAATGGTACTCAAAAAATAAACACAGAGGTCAAGTCAGCTGGGAATAAAACTCAATCTGTGCAATATTCAAAGATAAGCCCTCACCTTTCCAAACCAGCCATTTCCAATCTCCTGGATGTAGTTGAGACTCTGCCTTGCAACTTGAGACTTTGTTCCATCTGTCACACAAGGAAACAAAGGTAACACGTGTCAAAGCCTCACTCATCAACTGCTGAGGAAACAATGCAAACTCCCACAAGATCCACTCCCAGGGAGGTGCACACATCACACCCTGGTCAGACACACACAGAGCATGAAGGTGATGCTGTGAAAATAACAGGGATTGTCCTGCTGAAATGTCAACTTCCAATTTTTTAACACATGCAGTAACAAAGCAAAAAGGCCAAGTTCTATTTCCAGTATCAAAGTGTATCATAGCCTGGAGCTGGGGAGAGCAAATAACCTACTTACACAAGTGTCCTATGTAAATAAGGCAGAAACCCCAAGATAAAGCTCTCTGTTTGTGCATCTTAACATTTATAGTTACATACAGTTACCATTTTAAGAGAAAACTCAACTGATTTATTCTTCAGCCCAACTGCCCTACTTGTAGCTGCCATCTGGAAGGAGGACAGTTTTCAACTAAAAATACTTCATGTAAAGAGCCCAGAGAGGGAAAGGACAGAAAGGAAGACCCAGATCTTGGCAGAGGATGGGCAGTGGCAGAGCCCACACTCCCAGAAGA
The DNA here is from genome assembly GCA_013400695.1 of Neodrepanis coruscans. NCBI lineage: Eukaryota > Metazoa > Chordata > Aves > Passeriformes > Philepittidae > Neodrepanis > Neodrepanis coruscans. The sequence goes on along the minus strand of VYZS01018615.1, from coordinate 43,753 downwards.
GATCAGCAGTGTTTATCCCAACTGGTTTGGAACACAAATAACAGATGTGAACAAAAGCTCACCATCATTCCCACCTGTCTGAGAATTCCAGCCCACAATTTTACTTCCACAACCCACATTTACAGCAGTGTTGTTTTACTGGAACAGCCAGAGCTGTTCAATACACTGTCAATGTGCTCCTGAGCACAGGGAAGGCTCAGCAGCACAAGCAGAGTTTTCTCCATCACCTTCCCCAGGCACACTCCCTCACTCCTGGCAAAATGCTTGTAGTGACAGCATCATTTTAACAATTATGGCAACAGAGAAGAGCTGACACAAAATTTTTCACAACTAGTTTTTCCCAGCTCTTTAAAACACTGAGGAGCACCACGCCATTTGTATGAAGGCACACTGACAGCTTCTTGAAACTCGTACAGAAATTTTACTAGAAGCTTCCCTGAACATCCAGTGATCAAGCAACAAAAGCAAGACTTAAAATTATGTGCAACAGCACAACATGAGAACAACCACTTTAGGCTACACTGTGCTTATGATACTATGAGATGTTTAAGTTGCCTGTATTTTAAAGGTTACATTTCAAAAACACTTCCACACAGGGAAATGAAATCCAATGCTCTCTCCTCCCAGGATCACATTTACAGCACAAATAACCTGCAGTGCCATCACAACAGTGGTGCAGCTGAACAGCAGCACTGCTGTCAGGTGAGGGAGTCACTCTGGGTTCCATCTAAGGGAAGCGACTAAAACCCAGTGACAACTTAACCCTGAAGAAAGCCACTGAAGAGCAGAAGTCACTGGGTATTTTATACCCTTTATGTACACAGAGATACAATGACAGTCATCTAGAGAGGACTTTTTGAGGCAGTTCCAGTCTCTCAAGCTCCCTTACATGGCACCTTGCCACAGGCTGACATCTTAGAAGTGGTACTTAACATTTTATCTATGCCCTAAAAAAACTATTTGCTGAAGTTTATCCAAGTTTGGAACAATTTATTCCACAAGTGAAGTCAAACACAACCAGCCACTCTCCATTTTTGACACAAAATGCCCACTTTTGCTTTCCCACCAAACCCAGTGTTACCTGTACGAGATGGAAACTGGGAGGGAGTTGGTAAAGCAATATTGGGAACTGAGAGAGTGAACACTTCTGCTGGAGACTGCACAGAGGGAGTATCTTCTGCTGGAGGTGTGAAATCTATTTCATCATCAAAGTTATCTTCAAATTCCTAAACAAAGAAGTCTCAGTAAACAAGCTGATCTTTGGCTTAAAATCATCACAAACACATTTCTTTCAGCTTGAATGCTGAAATGCTGAGCAGGCTTAGCTTTTTTCCAAGGAAAGGGACAGACATTTAGTTTCTATTCCTTATTTTTCCATTTACTGCTGACCTAAAGAGATCAAAGCATCACACACTGCTTTTAATAAAAAGGAGGCTCAAGGGGTTTTTGTTTGGTTGGGTTTTGGTTTTTCCTTTGTTTTGTTGTTACTATAATGCCAGCCTTGGGTTTGAATGAATTACCAAGAACTGCTGAGGCCAAATATTCTCCATTTAGAAATGAGAGCAAAACTCAATTTTAGGAACATTGATAAGTGATGTTCCAAAAGGAACTATTCTCTAATAATAACAATTTCTCAGGAGTGGATCTGCATTTCCAGTATTCTTATGCAACAGGAGTATCTTAGACTAAGAAAAACAAGAGAAGACACAGAAAAAACAAAAAAAAAAAAGGTTCTTTACAGCAAAACTGCCTCAAGGGTATAACTTTAACTACTCACCTCAACAGCTGGTTATGAGTTTGAAAAGTCTTGAAGACATTACTGCAGCAGGGAACAATTAGTTAAAATAAATGGTTGCACCAAGACTGCACAGCCCACAGGAGGCTGTTTCAGGAGGGAGGCTGTTCAGTGACACTGCACCAGCAGTGACTGCAGGGCAGCAGCACAAACATTGCAGTCTCCTGGACAGCCAGGAACACCCCCTGTACCCACACTGCTCATCCAGGGGCTTACCTTGAAATCTATCTCAGGGTCTTTACAGCAGGACACACAGTTTGCCAGCAGGATGATCAGCACTACCAGAGTGCACAGGGACACCACCACGAATGAGGAGGGAATTTCAGCTGCAGCTCCTTCCCCTGGGAACAAACACATAGAGAATGACAGGAACATGTTCAGCATTTGAAGCAGCTTCTTCAAAATGTCTTATCCACCTGCATTCATTGAGAAGATGGGAGCCTGGACATGTAAGTCTGTGGGTGTGATGAGGAGTAAGGAAAGTGAACAGAAAGGATGAACTGGCCAAATGTCTGTGCTCTCCCAGCTGCCCCATCCTGTGATTGCCCCTCAGAGGCCACAGCCAAAGTGATTTACTGAGGCTGATGAACAGCAACAGCCCCAAACCTCAGGATTTTGGTTAAGCCACTAAATTTACAGACATCCAAACACAGAAATCTGGTCTTTCTGTACACAACTCCCAAGAGCTAAACCAGCCAAACCAAGAGCAGAGGCAGCCAGAACAAACCCTCACAAACTGCACACAAATTCAAATTTATCACATAGGGCAGAACTCTCAATGAGAGCACTTGGGACAACCTGCCAAACACAAGCTGCTCTCACAACTCCAAAGGGTCTGAGCAGCTCCAGCCCAGTTTCTGTTCCCTGGGACTCACCAGGTGATCTGTCTCCATTTCAGGCATTTCAGATTCCCACCTAATTTGCAAATAATTTTCCAAGATTTAGATATAAACATTCTACAGCACATTATCCATGATTAAATCAGGATCAAAAGCCTCAAATGGCATTTTATAAAAATCCCAACTTCTTGCCAGGGGTATTAAATCTGTTTTCATCTTCAGCAGAGAACAGAGACTTGCAGTTCCCTTGGAGAGCAGAGCAAACATCTAGTTTTTGTTGTTTCTTTTCAAACAGGAACCACTAAGGGGACTGGAAGAATACTTGAACCATACCTGATTAAAATGAATTTAGATATTACACCAGGGGTAAAGTTTAACAGGGTTTTATGAGAACATCTGAGTATCAATGGGAACCTCTGCCCACACAACAGTGGGAATGAAACCTCAAAAATAAGAAAACCAGAAGATGATCAATATTTAAAGGGCATAAAAACTTGTTCACCTACCTCTTAAACCTCAAAAAACTGCAAAAATTAGAGATTTCTAGAAAAACCTACTTTTCATCATGAACACTTACAGAATATTGAGTTATCTTAATTATATATAAAGAGCAAATTGCCATCAACAAAATCCTGCTTTAAAGCATGTTAAAATAGTTCCAGAGGATCACATACCTCCTACACAAGGAGGAATATTCTCTATACAACCAATAAAAGTTCACCAAAAAGGAAGGTTTTCCAACAAGTGATTCTGTTCCTGGTTTCCACAACAGCTCTGGCATTTTAACCTCCTTAGAGAAGATGAAAACTCCCTTTGCAGATACTGAACATTGTTGAAATGCAGATCAACCCCCAGGTGAAGCCACTCACCACCTTTTAGTCATAACTGTGAGAAGAACAAAAAAACCTCTGAAGAGGGTTTGCAACAGAACAATTTCCACTCATTCAAATCAAGTCTTCTCCATAACACCAGATATTTTCCCTTCCTAAGCATCAACAAGGAAAAGGGGAAGGTAAGAGCTGCTTTATGTTTATTTCCTCCAGATGTTTGTTAACCTAAGACAGAAAATCACCTGAACCACAAATACAAGCACTTTGTGAAGTCATTAACTAATTACTGTAATACACACAGGTAACAGAGCTGCAGAGAAACTCAGGGATTCCTTTGAACCTCTAATTGAAGCCAAATAATAAAAGGCAGCTTTACTACAACAAAAAGGAATTTATGTTACCAAATTCAAATCATTATTTTAAAGGCATTTTTCCAAGCCCATCCCACCTGATTTCCAAACAACTTCCTCCCCTTCAGCACCAAGTGCAGTGAAATGAGAAGTCAGCTCACTGAGGAGATGCAGTTGATGTTTTCTGGGTTATTTAACTCCAAGAGACACAATGAGCACTAACAATCATTAGCCCCATTTACTGCACATGTGTTCAGCTATTTTTTAGGAAAAAGACAACATTTTGGCTGGAATCCCTTCTGGAGAAAACTGCACATTTATAAAGCCCAAAATCTAAGTGTTTCTGCAAGTTACAGTGTGGCCCACAATGGAACCATCTCGTTCCAGTGTCTTGGAAGGAAGAACAGCAATCTTTTTCTTTGCTGTTATTTTGTTACTTCCCAACCTTACAAATCCTTTATAATTCCCAAAAGAAACTGTGTGAATTAGCAGTAAATAACTGGAGAAAGTAATGAAGGGCTTTTTTTAAAAAAGAGCAAAGCTCAGCTTTGAAAAGGCAGCCACCCCACCATGGTCTGTTCAGGAGAGGGAGTCACCCAAACTTGCAAAAGCACAAGTCAATTTTCACACACAAAGTTATAAAAAGATGCTTTAATACAGGAAAAATGCCAAAGATCATGGGCAAGTTTCTGCAACAGCTACAGAACAGCACTGGAGATGAGTCACACAAGGAAGAGCCACTGACTAAGAGTTACAGAATCCATCTCTGTTTGGGCAAACTCTGAAGTTTATTATAATAAAGTCATTTTTAATTTGCAGGTTTTTTTAAAAAAAATCAGTGCAGAATTAAGTATGAAATTATGGCAACCTGTAATTGGGCTAAAATTGATTACAAGGGAAGGTATTTTAACAGCTGAGATGAATAAATATTCAGTCACTGATTAACTATTGGAACTGTTTGACAAAGTGCTGAAAATCTGCTGCAGCAGAAGCTCTTTTGCATTTCTCAACTATTTCCACCCAATGATTAATTCACTGGAGCTCAGTAAAATCACTTGGCATTGAAGATGTAGGAGCTGTTTAATACCCCATTTTGTTTGTAAATTGGGAAAGGAGGAAGGAATGACAGCTCTTTATTGTGAGATCCTGACTGGAAAAGCAACCAGCAAGAAATGCAGCCTAACAAATGCACAGGACCACTTCATACAGTCATCACACAGGATTCTGCTTTAAATTGTTAAAAAAGCACTGTCAGTTTAATTGATTTTAATACAAACACATTTAAAATCCAATAAACATCATTCACAATTTCATAATTAATGCAGTTAAGACTCAACATAACAGATTCTAAAAGCAGAGAAATAATAGATTTATTCTGCACACCAGTTTAAAACCCAACCATATTTATCTCTAACCCTTTCCAGGGACAACCTGCAGCATCTTAATATCCACCCAGAAGTCAGAATCTGTTCCTTGGCAATGGAAATGCCACACAGATTTAAACAAACACAAACTGCCAACAGCAAAAGGCTTCCCAATAAATCCCAAGAGCCCAGACTGCTTTGCTCTGGTGTAGCCAAACTCTTTAAGCTGGAGGAAGAGGCTCTGTGCTTTCCTTCTCTATAAAACTGGTTTTAACCCTCAAATACTCAAATACTCACATACCACCCCCCTCTGCCACCATTCCTGAGGAGCAAGGGGCACCCCACCCATCCCTGCAGCCCCCCAGGACACCCCCCAGCCCTGGGGGTGCTGCCCTTGCCTTCCTTCTACTCCCACACTGTCCTTCAACCCCTGGCTCTGCCAAATTTGGCTCAGTGTCATTAATCATGTCATTAAAGTCTCAATCTTCAGGAAACTGGGCTGAAAAATGCCCGACAGCACGTGGTTCTAAGCCTGGGGACAAGGCCCAGGAAATGCACCCCAAGCAAAGGCACTCCCTGCTGTGATAAAGGCAGGGCAGGGCACACAGAAATTCAGCATTATCAGGGCACAGTGAACTTGAAGGGAGCATCTGATGTGAAGCTCTCACACAGTAGTTGCTATGCAACACCAGAGCCTCTGCATGAGCAGGAGCTGCTTTCCTTCCAAGAGCAGCTCCAGAACTGGCACTAAGGCTGGAACCATCTCCTGCACAAACCAAGCCTGACAGCAGCCACTGAAACTGGCTCCTGGACACACTCAAATTACATGATCATGAACTAAGATGCTGCTTTGTGACACCAAGGCAGAACTGAGCAGAACTCAAAATACCAGTGAGTGACCACATCTCACTTCCCTCCCTTTCACAACCTTCTCTGCATTCAATGGATTTTCAAGTAACCAGGCTCAAAAGCATTATATCAACCTCATTTCTAGTGGTTTTTATTAATATCAATTCAAAATCTATCTCAACTTTCCTCTCTCCTGTGCCAGCAATTAAGTGGGAAATGCCATCAACTCCTACCCAGTTCCTCACCAGCCAGATTCAGATCATTATCTTTCCCTCATAAAGACTTTCTCCTGCATTTATTTCCTCCCTGAAACCTTCAGATGTTTCCTACTCAGAAGCACAAAACCAACACAGACACAAGCAGGCCCCTAAATTCCAGCAGCCTGCAGGTGAACAGGTGGGATACCAAACCAAGAGCCTGCCCAGAACAATTTCAGCCACATCAGTTGTGTAATGCCTGATTTGTGTCACAAGGTAAAGCACAACACACCTTCAACTCCTTCATTTCACAACAAACCCCCCCAACAAACTCAAAAGCACATTCCATCCATTCCTGTAATCTCAGTTTTTTCCTGTTATGCTCCATTTAACAACTGAGCCAAAAACCAGCATCAATTTTGAAATTCAGTTCCAACAGCAACGTGTGCAGCACCCTCAGTTAGTTGTGAAATGTTGTGTTACAAAAGGCTTTAAAATACAACAGAGGGGCATTCAAATCTCCAACCCTCAACTAACACAAGAGAACAAAAGCACAAGGTTTGAAGGAGTGTTATTTGCACTTCAGACATTCTTTAAAAAAAATGAAGAGAATTTTAGTATGAGAGAGACTCCAGATTGCACCCAGCCCTTTGGCTTGAATGACCATCACCAACACTACAACCAGAAACATTCCCAGGATCTCAGAGGACTCTCAGTGATTTGATGTCTGTAACACAAAGGCAGCACCTTCATGAGATTTAAAACCATGTCCAAATGCCCAGAGTATTTCAGGCAGAGACTGAAGTGTTTCCTCACTGAGAACAGACACACCACACTCCTGAAGGGACTTTCAGCTTTCTTAGTTTACACCTGAATTTTTCAGCTTCCAGATTTCTAGTATTTATGCCACTCAAATAAAGCATAAAAGTTTACTGTTTACTGGAACAAACTATTGAACATCTTATTAACTGAAGGGTTTAAGTCCATCCTCTTGTGACATTACCACTGCCCTTACACTGGATGAAGCAAATTCTGCCTGACCCAACAGCTCCTCCTTTGTACAACAGTTCTCAGCAGAAGTCAGGGGATTTCCTGCTGTGTTTTCCCCTCTGACACACTTGTCCAAACAGCCTTGAGTTCTGGATACAGTTCTACAGCCACAAAAGGCATTTTCACAGTGAAATGTGTTTGGTGGGTACATGACCCTGAAACAATTTCTGTCCTGGGCAATAAGTCACAGTATTTTCAAGAAGCTGCTTCATATCACACATGGATGTGGAACTCTGTCAACAATTCTTGGTTCATTACCTCAGTCCTCCTTCTTACCTTTAAAAAGAACAGAAGCCTCTGCTGCAATATAAGGCACTATTTTTTCAAACTATTTCATCCCCTGCTCCCCTAAATGCTTTCACACAAGTTTCTCCAGCTGCTTAAATCCACTTTGCACACAAGGCTGGCCCAGGTTACTCCTCCTAAAGCACGAGCAGCCAGGGCAGAGCTGGGCTCTGCTGTAGCCAAGGACCTCAGAGCAGCAGATGCTCAGTTCCTCTCAGCACTTGTCCTGGCCTGAGTGTTGGCTGAGCACTCAGAAACCAGCAAAACTGGGAGCTGGGATTACTTTTACATTACTGACCTTATTCCATTATCCTCCAAGTCTTCCCAGTGCTGTCAGAGAATTACTCACACAACAGCATCCTGCTCAATTTTAATAAGGACTAAATATAGGCTGAGACTTCAAGTGTTTACAGAGCCAGAGCTGTTTGAAGTTTCAGTGTTAGAATCTCATGTTTGCACAAAGGCTTCTTAAGACAAGGTAAAAAATACCCATATTAAATAATGCTGGGCCTGATGCTTTCATGGCAGAGTTTCTGGATAATCTGGGTAGAATTAGCAGCTTGCAAATGCACCACTGAATCCACCTGCATGTGATGGGATTTTCTGGAATCTTGATTTTGCAGGAGTTGCCTTTCCAACTGCAATGGACACCTGGGTTAAGGAATGCAGGAAAGAAAGAAGCAGCACTTGGCCAAAAGAGTTTATTCAGATCCATTTCTCATCCCTATTCATAGCTAAAGGATCCCTCAGAAGAAAGGGCCACAGAATTAATGCCTGAGCTTGGAGAACTGCATCTGATCCACAGGCTGGAAGCTTAGAAGTCAGCACTCAAAAATCTGCTGCCAACATTTTCTGCACCTCTAATACCAAAGAAGTCTTGATGTAATGACAGACCCAGAAGAGTCCTGTCTTTAAGTCACTACAGGGATGTGTTTTTCCCAGCAAGGGGACCTGTGTTAAGTGTAGCACTGCTGGAGAAGGTGTCACTTTGTACCAACATTTCAGACTGAAAACGCCTCAGGAGACAATTCACTGACAACGTGCTTCACACCTTCCCTGCCCTGAGCCTCATGTGGCACAACACCCTGAACACACCCCTCCCAGGGCTGTCTTGCCACTCGGGGTACTTTTTTGATTATAAAAGTCTCCAAAGTGTTTTAGCATCTAAATGTTGCTCAAGCTCTTTCATAACAGCAGCACAACGCAAACAAAGAGCTCATACAGAGCAACAGAAGCTCCTGCAGATTGTATCCAGAACTGTATCAAGCTGCAGCAGGAGATGCACAAACCAAACAAAGGCAGCTCCAAATTAAAATCTAAGGAAGACTCCAGCAGTCCCTGTGCTGCTCTCCTGCTGCACAACTGGGGGTTTGCAGCTCTGGCACTGCACTGACTGAGGGGCCCTTTACCCTGCACAGGGAGTGTCCAAACAGCCACTCCCAACCCTCCAGAACGCTGGGTCTCCTTATTTCACACAAACTCCTGTTTTTATACAGGGCACCACCTGATGGAACCACTGCCCCCATTGATGCTGTGACAGCAAACCCTGAGACTGTCCCTGGGCAGAGCTCCCTCACCGTGCTGCAGGGACACCTCAGGAATTACCACACACAAACTCAAGACATGAGAAATTCCTTCAGCAATGACCTCCTCCTTTCAGGACTGCTTTAGTTGGAGTGAAGTGCAGACACTTCAGAGCAGAGAAAGCAAACCAAGCCTGTGAACAAAGGCTGCTGTGGAACATCCCTGCAGGCCAAAGTCAGGGCTGGCTTCTTACCTCAGAGTCAAACTCAGATAGAAACAAAAGATAAAAGACAACTTCAGCTCCAGCTCCACAATTACTGGGTGCCTGGGACAGAGGTTACAAAAAGAAATACAGGGAAAAGCAAAGAGCTCAGGGCTTGAGAGGGAGAGGAAAGAGAGACCACTCCCAAGAAAGGCACATACCACAATTCAAATCCCCACTTTACAAGCAAGATGTTTAACTTCAAGTGATCCCAGTCACTAACTTGCATTACTCACAAAATTGCTTTCCTTGTTCTGTGCCAGGGTCAGACACTTTACCCTGTACCAAACCACAGGCCACAGCTGCAGTTTGGCCCCAGACTGACAGGGCTCCAAGGGAAACATCAAGCCAAAGCAACTCAAAAGCAACAATTTTCCCAGGACTGTGTGAGACACAACTCAGCTTAACAAAAGAAGTGCCAATCTCAAAATCTGAACTTGGTATCTGTGGGNATTTTCCCAGGACTGTGTGAGACATAACTCAGCTTAACAATCTGAACTTGGCATCTGTGGCCAGCTGCCTACCTTAGACACAGCTGTGTGAACACCTGGACACTCCAGATTAAGGTGACTAGAAATCATGGAGTGCACACAACCACAGGGACTCCCTGCCATGACATCCAGCTGGGAAAGTCGGCCCCAAAGCTGAGGTTCTCCAGAAGAAATCATGGAGGCACCAAGTCCTGCTGCCCCAGGACCCTTAATTCCTCCCAAGTGAGACACTGAACACCCACCAGAACTGCAGTCAGCTTTTACAAGAGAAAGGAAAATATTTCTGAGCCCCTGCTACTTGGTATTTGCAAAGAGCTCCATAAAGCACAGAGATGATGAGAACACTCTGTCTGACATGACACCCCCCTGATTCAGATGCTCAGCTTTCTGGGAGAGGCAGCTGAATTAAGGTCAGATATGGAAATCCAAGTCAGAAGAACTGAGAGCCTGAATGTAAATGTGAAGCTTTAGCCCAGGAAAGCAGCTGTGGCAGTTTGTGATGCAGTCTGTGATGCAGTGTGTGGCAGTGCCCTCCCTGCAGCCCCCAGCCTGAGGCACTGGGCTCACAGCACTGGCTCAGGGCAACTCTGAGCCTCTTTCCAGCACATCTGCCCCCAGCTCTCACCTCCAGTGAAAAGGGCAACCTTACAAACAGAACTGCCACAGCACATCTCAGCAGCCTCCTTTTCCACCCAGGGAATAAATTACAGCCAAGTTGGTCAAAGTATTTGGAGCTGGAAGCATCTTCAACATCTTGTTTTTCTGTTTCCTGCAATAACTGCAATGAACTCTACAGAGAGAACACTTAAAACCTGATTTCCTTTCCCTCCTTCTCCTTATTGTTGGACAAAAACATTTCTAAATAAACTGAAAAAAAATGCCACAGGTTTGTCTTCAGCCAGGCTGCAAAATCTGACAGGAATGACACAGAAGGTTCAAGCCTTGGTTTTCATCCACTGGGAAGTTCCTCAAAGGCAGGAGGAAACACCAAAGTCTTGGAGCTCTCCAGGTTCCTGCTGCTGACACAGGGGATGACACAGGACATGGTGCAGACCAAGAAGGTGTTGTAGGAAGCCTTCCCAGCAAAAGTGATGCCAGTGAAGCTGGAAAAGGTTCCCAGTGAGGCCTTAGAGGTTTCAATACTGAATCCCTCCCAATTAAGTAACTCCTTGGCAAAGACACAAGGGAAAAGCAGCAACTTCCTTTCCTGGAGTTCACTGGGTTTCCCATGGCAGGATCTGGGCAGTTTGCTGAACTCCAGGGAACATCCCATGGACACACACATGGGGCCTAAATACAACCCAACCCAACCTAGAAAATCACTGCATCTCCTTCATGCTGAGGGAGGCCAAAATTCCAACAGCACAAACACTTGTCTCAGCAGCACTGCAGGCAGCACACCTGACTCAGCCTCCCAAAAACACAGAATGAGACAAAAATCACAAACTCCTCTAATAATATGTCCTGCCTGTTCAATCAGCTTTTCATTTTGAGAATAAACCCTTTTCCCAGGGTCTGGAAAGGATGTTTTGATCTCCCACCTTTGCAAGGTACATGCAGAGTCCTCACAGCAGAGAAGAAAGTGTATTATTTTTAAAAAAGAAAACTGTAGAGAACATTTGGACATCTACATTTACATGGAAAAATTAACTGCATTTCAGGAAGAGAAAGACCCCAAAAAAGGCAGAAACTGATCCTGCTCTTACCTTCCAGCTCAGTGACAAGTTGGTATTATTTGGACAAACCTCGAGTATTTCATAAAACCCCCCCCATAATTCAGGCTCAAAGGAAACACAGATTTCCTGGGCAATTTTCTCTTTTTCAGAACTTTACTTTCATGGAAAGTAAGAAAGACCTGCAAGATGGCTGATGGGGGCAGTGACTTCTGAACAATTCAGAAACGTTCTGGGAAGAAAAACAGTAAGAAAAGAGGCAGAGGTCCCAGTAATAAAGGAAGGATGGGTTCCACTCCCAGTATTTCCATGGAACAGCAGCCGAATTCCCGAATCCCTGCCTTCCCCCTTTTCCTCCCCGAACACCCCCCGTGTCTGAGCTCCCCCCGGCCGGGGGAACCTCAGCACAGCCTCAAACACCCCAACCCCAACCAAAGGCAACCTCAGCACCACGTTATGTTTGCAAAGCCCAGTGAAATACCAACCAAAGCAATTAATTAAAGGCACAGCTCGTACCTGCGAGTCCTAATTAAGCTCCGATCAGAGACAGAGAGGACATATTGTGTGGCTTCTGCTTTAAACGGGAAAACAGACCAGAAATCCAGGGGAATTATCGTTACCCAACGTGAAAGCGACATAATTGTGAACTCGGGACCATTCAGAGAGACCAGCCCGGGGGGACCCGACTGATCCTACCGGGAACGGGGCAGCGCCTGCCCGGGGAGCCTCCGCCCAGGTCCCGGGGATTCACCAGCAAAGGAAAACCCCGCCGAGCTCCGAGCGGCTGCAGCTCGAAGAGAGCGCCTGGATCAACACCGGGAGAAGGGCGCGGGGCGCGGCCCCAGCGCTGCCCGGCCCGTGCCCGGGGGGGCCGCTCCCGCCGCAGGGCCGGACCCACGGGAGGAGGCGCAGCCCGGGACCCCCCATCCCTTCCNCGCAGCCAATCGGCTGCCGGGGCGGTGCTGGGGGGGCGGGGTTTGCCTGAACCCGCGCGCGGGAGCGCCGGGAGTGGCGCCCCCTGGCGGCGGAAGTTGCCCCGGGACACCCCTGAGGGGACACAGCCCGTCCTGAATCCTTGGGATGAGCCTGAGGGGACACAGCCCCTCCTGTATCCCTTGGGATGAGCCGTGAGGGGACACACCCTAAATCCCTCGGGATGAGCCTGACGGGACACAGCCCCTCCTGTATCCCTCGGGATGAGCCCTGAGGGGACACACCCTGAATCCTCGAGATGAGCCTGAGGGGACACATCCCTGGCTGTTCCTGCTCCCCCACAGGTTGACAGTCCCGGGTCAGCCCCCTCCCTCTGCAGCCTGAGCGCTCCCGAGGCTGGAGGTGACCTTGTTAAATTATTGATACCAGCAGGATTCAGAAATAAAGGTTATTCTGGTTTAGGTCTGTGATTCTGCTGAACTCTGAGTACATGAAAATGAGGTGTCAGCTCTAAGCAGCACAAATGGAAGTGTTAATCCGGAGGCATCGGGGGCTCCATACAGTGAGGAAATAGGGAAATATCCTACGACTCACAAACTAGATTTCCAATTTCCAAATAATTTAGCAAAAAAGGCTAATTATGTCAAGATTATATAATGACTTTGGGAGCACAGATTGTCCAAAGAAATGTACAATGAGTGCACCCCTGGGAACTCATGAAAGGAAAGTTCTGGGCTTGAAGTAGTATTTGGAACATGATGTCCAGGAACACAAAACATAAACCTAAATTCCCCCTGTCCCTAAGTACTTTTTCTAGGGTAATTTTTCTCCTACCACAGAAGAAAACCTACCTAAGTCTAATTCTACCTAAAATCAAACTACCTGCCTCTTTACCAAGTCTGTGTCTGCCCCCAGACATCCTCTCCCTGGCTTGAAGACACTAATTGTGCTACCAAATGACCCATTTCTTTAATGTTCTACTTAGTTTTCCTTCCAAAGGAAATATTTGACTTGTTGTTTCAGTAAATTATTACTAATGCATTATGCTGCTTATCATGAATTACTTTTTAAAAGCAATATAAACCAATAAATAGTCCCACAGTATTCTGTGACTGGCTGGCTGTGGATTTCACGGATGGGAAGAAAAGTGTGATCCTTTCCCATTAAAATCAGCAATATCTAATAAACAATATGTATCACATGATGATTTTTTTTCCATGTATAAACAGCCACCAACTCAACTTAAACAGCTCTTTGCTGTGGTTAAACTCGTGCGGGTGCCCCACATGCAGCCAGGTCTGTGTGTGCTGTGAATATCCAGTGGAAAGGTCAAGGTTAATCCTTTATTCTTCCCTCTATTCCCACCTCCCTCCATCAGCGTGGCCATCAGGGCTGGCACCTCTGCCTGTGAGTGTGGCTCCTTCTCTTTGACTCACGGCCCCTTTTTGTAAGGCTGGTTATTCAAACTCCCTGCGGTGCTGGGGTGTAACCACACGGCAGATCCCGTGGTCTGAGGGACTTCTGAGCAGTGCCTCTGGCTCCATCCAAATTCCACATGGAAATAGTTTCAAGACCGATGGCACCCTTTGTAGCCTTCCAGAAAGGTTTACAATGCAAGGGTGTTCTCACTTCAATATTGAAAACAATTCACTGCATTGAAACACTGCATTTCCCAACCCACTCTATCATAATTGAATGTTAGGACTTTGATGTAATTGGCTGATAAAACATGTTGCAATATCAGCTGGGGTGTTATGGCAGCATCTCATTACCAGGACTTGTTAGAGCACTCCTCTGTAATGATGGCACACTTAGGGTTTGCTGTGAATTAGTCACTGGTAGAAGCCAAATAACCAAACCTTCCAGTCCTTTGTTCTACATGTTACTCACAGCTACTCCCTGTTTTCAAATACACCACAAGCATAAAAAAAAAAACAAAACTAAAGATGCAAAGCCTCCCCTCCAATCTCCATCCTGAGGAATCTTAGATTCACCCATTTACAATTTCTGCAGTTCAACAACTGTGGTAACTGCATGAGACTAATGAGATGAGCAACCCAATAGTGAGTAATCTGAAAGGTACTTAAGAAGAAAATATATTTCCTCAAACAAAACTCTTCCTGCACACAACATGGGATGTATCACCACACCCCCCAGCCTCGTGTTCCCTGATTATGCACTGCTGGCAGTGCCAAATTATCGAAGCTGCTGTTCTGTGGGGGAGGTGATAAAATCTTTTTTTAGAGACAGATAATTGGACCAACTGAAGGATGTTGATAGTTTTATTTTCAGTTGGTTTTCTTCAATATTCAACATCATTGGTGTGGAAGGAATATTGTCTAGCAGGCTGAGCAAGTTGCCAGAGGGATGTTAAAGGTCTTCAATGAAACTGTGAATAAAGCCCGAAAAGATCCACAATTTGCTTACTATAAAACAATATCACCAAACATCAGGAACTGAACTGATCCAGAACCAAGGGCTTTATTCCAGACCACGGTTTAAAGGCTCAAGATTGGCTTCTGTCCATATGGATGTTGAGACACACACTCTGCTCTCCCTCCCCCCAGAAGAATCACGTCTTATCCTTTCAAATGTAACCTTTCTTTCCCTGTCAGTGTTGTCTTTTTGTATTTAACAAAGTGAATTGTTTCCCCACCTGACAGAGACAAAATAAATATCACTGATTTTAACTTCCAGTCATCAGTGACCTAATAGTGCTTTTATATAACTGGAGGTTTCTTTCTCCATTCCAATACTCCAGCATCCAAAATGATTTCACATCACTCCCAAGGAAAACTGGATGAAGAAAACTGCATTTAAGATAATCAGTAACAGAAATTTGCTCATTTGTGTTGTTTTCCTCTTAGTATCTATCTGCTATTCTAAAATGGGTTAAGGTTAGGATTTTCTAATTTCTTCCCACAAATGCTTCTGCTTGCACATGGAGAAACAAACCTGGGAAATATTTAATATTTGGATTTAAATCTGTTACTAGCATCCTGGAAAACTCAACAACTTTCATCTCTGTTGACTCAGGAAAACCTACTGGAAGGATGTTACTTTAACTTCAAACAGGTAGACTTGGAATAAGTTTTTAAATTAAGATATGAGGATGGAACATAATTGTAAATGTATCTTATTCAATTCATTTAAATTTGTTTTATTTCCTTCATTAAATCCAATTCATTTCACTTTAGTCCATTCTAGGGAGTTAATTAAAAGAACAGATTTTTGTGAAAGAGCATTTAATTACTCCCTCAAAGAGGCATAAGCAGTGCCAATATCAGTAGAAATTTCTTCTTTACAGGATTCTATCCTGGTTTACAAAAAATACACTCATGAGTGGGCAAATTTCTTTGCCCACAAATTCCTCTGATGATGTTGTCAGCCAAAATGCCTATTCATACCAATTTTTAACTGGCTTTTATGCCACTGACAACTGTCCAATGCTGAAATAAAAGACATACCTGTATGTTAAAGCTTCCTATAGAACCTTTCACCAGAATTTCAAGAGAGAAATGATGTGACTATTCTCTCCAAAGGTATAGAAGATTTAATTAATTTCTATGAACAAAAAAGAAAATGTATAGTTACTATTTTTGTGTGAAGAAGCTGTTGTAAAACTTTAATGGCTACATTAGAAATTCCTTCCACCCTCTCCTATTTATTTTTAGCAAATGCAAAACTGTGTGGACTACTAAATTTTGCTCCAGATGCAGCAAATCAGTACTGAATATAGTGAGAAACCATTTAACCAAACAAATGTCTAATGCAGTCCTGATCTAAATATCCATTTTGTGTGTCGAGGTAAGAAAAAAGAATTTTCTCACAAACAGCCCAAGACACAACAGATCAAACAACAAGGCTGCAGCTCAGCCTCTGCTCAGGCAACACTTTCACTAAGGCAGGAGTTGTGGAAGCTGCTCAGCAACCCTCAAAAACTTGTTCTGTCTGAGACCGCTCAAAAAAGCAAGTGTCACTGCTCAGGGCTCAGGGAGATTTTACACTGTAGGTGTAAAGGTGACAAGAACAGCACTTTGCAAAGGAATAGTTCAGCACCATTTCAGTCTAAGTGCAAGGGTTTAGTAAAACCACCTACAGGCTACAGACCCAGCCAGTGCCTCGGGAAACAAACACCTCCAGGCTGCAGAGTGCTCCTGGAATTAGCTGTGGTTGAGATCTGCTGATGTCAGCTCTGCTCACACAAGCTTGGCAAAAAAAATGTTATCTGTTTCTGGACCTCTTGAACAGCAGGAATCTCTTCATCACAAATGCTTTCAATAAAGGAAGACAAACTCCTGAGCAGAAGATAAAATATGATTTGCATGTCTCTCTAAACAGTAATTCTGATGCTAAATTTTTGTAAGTATTGTATGTCATCACTTGAATGTGTCACCTGTTGAAAGAGAAAAACTGTTTGGAGTTCTATCAAACAGGGAATTCTTGATTAACCTGCCTTTTAAGGTCATACTTCCCATTTCCATACCACTTCAGTCCTAGCTTTAGAGAAAATAATTAAGAAAAAGCCTCATACAAGTTCTAATTCTCTTTTACAATGAGCAAGCTCAGGGAAGGACAAGATTAAAGGACAATGTTTTTAACATATGTAGACAATCGCCTTTCATTTTAAATATCTTTAATAACCCAATCCCACATGACTGCTCTAAAATTAAACCAGAAAATATCTTAGGCCACTTATATTCCCCTTCAAGTCTCTTCCACACTTAGTTTTAGTGAAAGGATAAGGAAAGACTTCAGGCTGATGATCACTCTGTGTATGGGGGTGAAGCTCATCCCAATTTGGAAATAATTTGCAATACTGACAAAAGGAATTTTTAAAAGAAGCACTTGGATCTGTGGGTCGGATCCAGAAAAGGATAAATGAACAGAGTGACTGTGCTTTAACAGAGAGACAACTGGTGCCTTGATGCTTTCAGTTGAAGGGCAAACTGGGAAGAAAAACACAAGGATTCAAGATTTAGAGGAAGGTTTTCCATTGCAGCTCTGTAAGGGAAGGAAGGATCTAACTTGTACTGAAATGTTAAAGCTTTGCAATCTTAGGTATTTTTCTGTATTAATAAATGTTGCCTTTGAAAGAACTGACATTTCAACATGACCAATTACAGAAGAATTGAGGTGAACCAAGACAAATTTGGCAGGAGCAGGAAGAATCTTGCCAATTCAGCAAGGAGCACAAATCAATATATCCAGCACCTGTACACTGGAAAACGAATCTTTTGATACTTTCATTTATTTTTAGTAATTATTGGTTCAAAAGACCATACTCAGAACAAGATCCATTTATCAAAGGTAGCAATTGGATATAACTTTTTGTACTATTCAGTAATCAGAAGGGAAAGAGGTATAAAATACCTCAGTGAAAATCTGTTACAGAGAAACCAATGAAAACCAATGAGCAAAGTTTATGCTACAGACAAGGAACAACTCTCTAAAAACAAACTGCAGACACATTTTAAAAAACCTTGGCACTCTTAAGGACAGTGTCTTATTTTAAAAGCTTACTTATTAACTGGTGCCTTACAAAAACAGACCTGAAATATGTGGTTTATTTTCCTTATCCTTGCAGTCTGAGAGTCCAAAGGTCATCCAAGAATCAGTGACCTCCCATCTTCCAGAATCACTTTATCTTTTTAATGAAACTAATCCAACAGGAACAGGTCTACAAAATTATTTAAATTTTGGAGTCTTACAGGGGAAGCTGCTTTGATTGTAGGATTATAAAACAGAGACAGATAAAAAGATAGTGAAGATTTAAGCAAGGACACTCCAACTGTTTTCCATCCCCAGTACTAACAACTTACTGAGCCCAACTTGCCACACAGGAAATTCTTTTCACCATCTTGTTACAACCTTATAGGAGCATTTTATGTCCTTAATTCTGCACTATGTTGTTTTAGCCATATCCTACAAGGGAGTAGAGCTGCTTTTTTATTGATATCACTCATGTATGCCAGTCTATGGAGAAATATGTCTCATATTTTACTGATGAACTCCAGGAAAATCCAGGGAATGAGCCCATCTTATGTGAGCAGCAGCACAAAAGCCATTTTTCAAAATGCTCACCTCTTTGCTGCTCTTTAATCTTGACTGAAAAGGACTAATTTCATTCCCCAAAAGTCAGGAGTTACAGATTTGCTCACCAATCCCAGAAAGGAAAAATTGGTCCAAATAAAAAATGCATTTATCTTTATGGGGAACCAGTGTTTTCTTTGGATATCAAAGCAATGTAAAAAACAACAAATATACCTTAGTGGGATGCTTATGGTATATCAGACAACACAGAATCTAAATGACTTCTGAAGAGTAGAAAGGGGTTTGATGATAACTTGCTGGCTATATATGAATCTTGTGAATCAGCCTCTATATACACCGAGAAGCAGTGGCCAACAAAATGCATTTTCTTCTTCATATTTTTAGATGAAAATTATTGAAAATGAAGGAAATTCAGATCCAAAGCTAATCAAAACCCAAGGGCTGTAGGATGATCAGCAAGAGGATCTCTTACAAAAAGATGTGCTGTTTCAGTGCTGTGAACTCCAGGAGGTACAGTGACTGTCACTGTAAATCAAGAAAAAAATATTGCAGAAGATTAAATTAGATGAGAAAACAGTTATCAGCACCTTTGCCAGAATTTTAATTCCTCTGCAAGCGTATGCTACCAGTGCTAAGTAATTTTGCCCATCCAAATGTTTTTAGAACATGGCAGGTGACACACCCACTCCAAGACATCAGAAAATTCTAAAATCCCATCTACTTAAACCTTCCTTTGAATGCAGTAGCAGACTAAGAGTTTTAAAGATAACAAAAACCCCCTAACGTTATGTCATAACATGCTATATACACAAGAAGAATTATTTCCTCTTGTGTTATGAGCATGTGCCATCAGCACATGGCTGGAAAACCGCCTGAGAAGCTGACAACTCTGAATTACCCTTGTATGAGCACAGCTCAGGTTATCTATTTATAAAGTCGTACCACAGGTGTTGCCTACCGTGGGATATTACAATAAGCAGCAGCTAAAGAGCTTTTCTCATTTTGATGTGACCCAGGTGCTCAGTTGTGCCTTATCAGTCTCTGTAGCCAGTGCTCTCAATTAGGAATTCAGAGAGCCTGGCATCTGGCACAGGAAGCCAACAGAAATGAACATTCCCAGGGCTCATGGATTAAACATGGCTTGCACCTGCTCTGTTTATTGCTGAGCTGGTAAAAACAAGATTATCACTTTTACCCTTTCATTGGTTCAATTTGACAGCTCCACCATCCACACAGTATGGACCACTTTTTAATTTGACCCAAATACAATCCTCCTCCCACACAAACCTCCAGACATATTTAGTTTTGTCAAAGATACATCTGAAAATGCTGAATCACTGAACGTAGGTATCAGAAAATGTTATTTTTATCAAGCAAATTAACACAACTCACATTACATTCCTACACACGTTAAACACTCCTGTCTTACAAGAAAATCTTCCACTGCTCTCTGTGCACGAGCAGTAACATCACTGTATGATGTCTGACTTCTCCTCTGCCTGTATTTGGTTACAGCTGCTGGAGATCAGGACAGTTACAAGAGCTCTCCCCTTCCCTGGCTGGTCCCACCACTGGCAAAGGGCTGGTCCACCCAGCCCTGCTGCACTGTGCTTTGCTCCAGCTGGCAAACACAAGCCTGGCAACAATCTGTTAGTATTCTCCATGCTGATCTACATTCTCTGCCTGGGCACATCCACTGCAGAGGAAACATCCACACCGAGGATTCCTGGTCTAATCTGCTGCAAGCCTCTTCTTGTAGAGGAGGTGCTAATAGGACAGACAGTGGAGAAGTGTGCTGGTTTGCTGTGACAGGGTTAATTTTCTTCACAGTAGCTGATATGGGGCTGTGTTCTGTATTTGTGCTGGAAACAGTGTTGTTAACGCAGGGATGTTTTTGTTATTGCTGAGCAAAGCTTATACAGAGCCAAGGTATTTTCTGCTTCTCACCCCACCACAGAGTGAGGAGGCTGGGGATGCACAAGGAGCTGGAAAGGGATACAGTTGGGATCACAAGGGATATTCCAGACCATAGGGATCATGCTCCATGTTTAAAGCTGGGGAAGAAGAAAGGGGTGGAGGACACTTGGAGTGGTGGTGTTGGCCTTACCAAATCACCACAACTGTGATGGAGTCCTGCCTTCCTGGGATGGCTGGACACCTGCCTGCCCATGGGAAGTGGTGTTTTGTTCTGCTGGCATGTGTGAATTTGCTTTACCCATTAAACTGTCTTTATCTCAACCCAAGAGTTTTCTTGTTTTTACCCTTCCAATCTGTCCCCATCCCACTGGGTGGGAGTGGGCAGCTGTGTGGGGCTTAGTTGTGAACTGGGGTTAAACCACGACAAGAGGGTTCTCTAGATCTCTAGAACATCAAAGTGATCACTGAAAGGCAGGAGATCCTGTCAGTGCCCCACCATCACCTGCCAGTGACTCCCACAGAGATCTGAACAGTTAAAGCTTGAGCCCAGGCTGACCTTCTTTCTTTGCTCTGGTGCTGTGTCACTTCTGCAGGTGGCTCAATTAATGTACACATTTCTCAGAGTAAACTCCGAGTAAGGAATACACAGGAGCTGAGCTATAGACTGGTTTAGTGTCCAAAGAGTTCACCAATGGATATTGCTTCCTACATGTGCTCTAACTGCTTTTCTGCTCTGTCATTCCTGTCCTTGACTGAAATACAGTTTGTCCACCACGGAGAAACTCAGCACCTCTCCAGATGGCTCTGGCTATTTGCTTCCTCTAAGCAGAGTTTTGTGCTGTTGTATAAATTCCATGACATTACAGAATATCAGAGAAAGTATGTTTAGTGCTGTACAATGAAAACACAATGCTCAGCCCCCTGTTAGAGGCTAAAATTTAAATAGGACAGAGATATGAAGGTCACCATTTGGAACACAGCAGGTACACAATAACTTATGAATTTGCTGATCCCATTGAAGAAATCTTGCATTTCAGGATTTACAGGTATATAGAGATCATTCACAAAGGGGAAAGAATAAGGACCAATAAATTAGTTGTTGTACACTGAAAACGCATTGACAACAAACACTAAACCAGTTACGTTTTATTTTACTGCTGCTGCACAACAAGCAATTAACATAAGCACTTGTGATAATTACAAATTAAAATATGCCATTGGTCATGCATTTTGTGTGTGCAATTTTGAGTCCAATTCATCCTCTGGCCCAAGAACAGCTATCACATATAGTCATGTTTATTTACAGAAAGAGACTCTTACACTGGGTCTGATTGCTTTCTGCATCATCAGTGTGCAGCAATTTCGGCAAAAATGAGATGATCAAATGGATTGGAAATAGAACAGGCATTCCTGTGTTCTCTGCCTACTGCATTATTATTGATATGCTGCTTCTTTTTGCCTCATGTTACTATATTTGGCAGAAGAACTCAAGCTCCTGCCTGATCTTAAAAAAAAAAAAAAAAAGAAATTACCAAGGAAGGATTGCACAGAATTCCACAGATAGATTTGCATGTGACAGACATACATGTGTAAGAATGCACATAAAATCCCAGGGAAACAATGTCTACATTAGTGCTACAGATTCTGTAAGCCTTTAAGATGCTGGCAGAATATCTCACTGATTCTGCCCTTCGTTTCACTGCTGCAGACTCCAACAGGAGCTCCAGCCATTCACAGAATGAAGGGTCAGCCCCTGAGAGACTGATGAGATGCTGTGGAGATTAATAGAAAGGAAGAAATACACCTGCTTGAAAAGAACATGCTGGGAAGAAAACAGTGCCTTTCAAACAGAACTACAAGAAGCAAAATCAGGGACCTGCCTTGTACTGTGCTATCTTTAGAAGCACAATATAATCCTATTTACTCAAGGGCCTCAACTCAAATAAGTTGAGGAAACCCCCTTTCCCAAAACTAGGAAAAGAAGATGTAACTTGCATTCACTTAAGATTCCTTCCAGACTTGCTCATTATTCATTACACAGTTTTGTAGATGCTGAAAAATTTGTTCCTAACCGAGAAATGGAAGACAAGCACACTAAGAGTGAAATAAACACAGTATGGGAAGAAGATGAGAACCTAAGGAAAAGTTCATATCACATTTCCTGAAAGTGAGCTTCTGTCAGAAAGATGATCATGACTGCATTAACAAGCCCCCTAGTTATTCCCAGCAACATGACTTTCAACAGCCTTTGATACACATAATGACAGCTTTGCAGTATTAAAGCTTAATTTGTGGTGAGCAGAATTCTCCTGTGATTTTTCTCTCCACTGAGTCTGATGCAATTAATTCCCCTGACAATGCTGCTTATAAAACCAGATCATCAAGTTAAAGCAGTTAATAACAAACATGTATGGTCCACATGTTTTTTATCCCTGCCTACAATATTCTGTGTATGCTTTTGCACAGAAAAAACTGACTCTTGTTGAAAATACTATATAGGTCCTGTAATAAGAGGCTGGAATTCTTGATTTTACATACATATACATTAATACCCTTAAGAAGAAAACTGCTGCAAGTCAGAACTTCATGCTGCTTTCAGAAATGAGAACTCGATCTAGGTCAAAACTGAAGCTTTAAATAAATACCATAAATAATTTGAAGTCTAGACTGTGCAGCTTTGGTTCTGTAAACATGAAAGATTATTCTGTATTTTCTCTGGCATGTAGTTCACATAACAATACAGTTTTGAACAAACAAATATGAGATCACTTGCAAAACAGTTTTCCTAAAAGAAAGCTAATGAATCTATGGTGGAACAAAATAACAGGACAGGATGTTGGAATCTTCCCTTGTGCTCAACCCCCAAGTAAACATCCCCTGGAAACTCACATTGTGTATCTTCAGGCTATAGAAAGACATGTGAGATGCTGAATAAGGCTTCTCTATCCCACAAGCCAAACGAGTCTTTGCACTTTGATTCTGCAGTCAGAAGGACTTCAACCCAGTGCTGACTCATGTGCCTCTTACAGGGTCACAGCCCTGATTTGGAAGTAGTGCCTGGCAGAGTTAAAATCAGAATGAGAGGACCCATTGCAAAGCCTTTTTGTTGAAAAAAATGATGTGAATAAAATGCATTGAAAAGACCTGGATTGAGCTGTAGACTACAAAGAGCTGAACTGGTAATTGCCTTGACTGTAAAGGCACCAAAACTACATGTTTTTCTAAATCAATCAGTCATCCCAAATTGGAGCCAGGACATCTACTGGCAGTTAGGTGCTACTGAAATACAACTGGTATTAATTATAGTATCATGAATACTATCACATACTTGCCATCTCTATTAAGCTGTCACACATATTGCTGCACATGCAAAGCCCCACCTGAGCTGGAGCTGAAAGGTGATAGTCAGAACCAGAGCACACATTTGCCCAATTTTCTTCATCAGCATTTAATTATGGTACTATTTGCAGTGACACAGCTTCAGATAGTTTTCTGTCTTTCAGCTGGTGGGAAGAAGACATACACACTTAGTTACTAACAGGCCAAAACTTCTTTGCCAACCATTTTATCATTTTAGAAACACTATTGCACTGGTGGGATGACTTTAAACCATATTGTCCTTTTGCAGTAATCAATCCCCAAACTCCTCAAAAGATGTGACTCTGACCAAACATCAGTTCAAAAAATATTCTGAGCATCAAACATAGCCCACAGAAATACCAGTGGGACATTTCAGTACTAAACTTGTTGTTCCTATCCTTTCTATTGAGAAATGACCTCCTAATATGCTCTGAGAACCACTAATTAAGATGCTTGTGCAGATACAATATGTCAGGTATATGTCAGTCCTTTCTGTAAGTAACATACCAAAATGGAAAGGCCTGAGAACAGCAGTAGTGAAACAGTCAAAAAGTGTTACAGGCAGGAGAGTTTGTATCTGAATCAATAACACTGCAGCTAAAGAACTATTCTTGCTCCATGGAGAAATTCAGAAGTTCTGACCAGAGCTGCTAAATTGTAAATACTGTGAAACTGCTGGGATGCTGCTGCTGGCACTTATCTCTGAAGAGAGAGGAGTGAGGCTATTTTTGATCTGATGGAATGATTTGAAGATGAGTCAGATACAAAATCATTACTCTTTCTCCAATTCACTGAACCTTTTTTCTGCTGTCCTCCTTTCTAATTTAACTTTACATCTCTGAAAAATTAAGCATGATGCATTGCAGCCAGTAGTAATGGGCGGAAGGGAAAGCATTCCTTGAGCCTCCCAGCCCAAAGTTTCATCCTGGTTTAGGAGACAAGAGGTGCTCTTTAGATTTGCTCCATGCTTTCCCTTCAGGCTCCAGCCTCAGTGCTTGCTGCCCTTATCTATTATCTAGCCTAGAATGCACAATATTTACTTTGTGGAAACAGTTGCTCCTCAGTCTATGATGGCAATTCTTCATTGTGCAAACATTTGGAAAATGCTTTGCATCACCCAGCTGTGTCTGGAGGCACTCCCAGCCACAGCAGCTGGGTGTGTGCAGACACGAGTGATTGGGGAGAAAAGAACTCCAACAATGTCGTTTCTCAACAAGTCCTTTATCTTTTTGTTTGATCTTGCACTCACTGCTGAGAAGGAAATCTCTGGGGGATTCAGGAGATCAGGTGTGTAGGAGCACATTTCTTCCCTGTTCCTGCTGAAATTTATAACTTCAGTGAATGCCTTCATGATGTGGCTAAAATAATTTCTCTGAGGAAGTAAAGAACAAGTAAGATATGGAGATGAGTCATTAGCTCAAGGAGATCTCTCCATAGGAAATGCCCTGACTATTCTCACTGGCTGTGGATGCCAGAAAAATACTGGGAAAATGACACCCATAGAGGAAGGAATCAATAAGAACAAAAATCAGTGTTTCTGCACTCTAATTTCATATTAATACTTGTCAGGACCTGAGGGATCTATGGAGTCAGGAGGTTCAGACAGGCAGCAAAATTATCAAATGTCTCAGGCCATCTTTGATTGTGGAAAGTAGCTGGTCACCAGCTGGGCACTGGTGGAGCACAGCTTCTCTCTGCCTGCCCCAAATAGGATGTGCCCCATCTGCTTGGAAAACTGACCTGCACAGACAGAAAGACAAGGTCAAAGGCAAATTAGAGAGCAAGGTGTATATGAAACTCTGCTGGAGCNTTAGATTTGCTCCATGCTTTCCCTTCAGGCTCCAGCCTCAGTGCTTGCTGCCCTTATCTATTATCTAGCCTAGAATGCACAATATTTACTTTGTGGAAACAGTTGCTCCTCAGTCTATGATGGCAATTCTTCATTGTGCAAACATTTGGAAAATGCTTTGCATCACCCAGCTGTGTCTGGAGGCACTCCCAGCCACAGCAGCTGGGTGTGTGCAGACACGAGTGATTGGGGAGAAAAGAACTCCAACAATGTCGTTTCTCAACAAGTCCTTTATCTTTTTGTTTGATCTTGCACTCACTGCTGAGAAGGAAATCTCTGGGGGATTCAGGAGATCAGGTGTGTAGGAGCACATTTCTTCCCTGTTCCTGCTGAAATTTATAACTTCAGTGAATGCCTTCATGATGTGGCTAAAATAATTTCTCTGAGGAAGTAAAGAACAAGTAAGATATGGAGATGAGTCATTAGCTCAAGGAGATCTCTCCATAGGAAATGCCCTGACTATTCTCACTGGCTGTGGATGCCAGAAAAATACTGGGAAAATGACACCCATAGAGGAAGGAATCAATAAGAACAAAAATCAGTGTTTCTGCACTCTAATTTCATATTAATACTTGTCAGGACCTGAGGGATCTATGGAGTCAGGAGGTTCAGACAGGCAGCAAAATTATCAAATGTCTCAGGCCATCTTTGATTGTGGAAAGTAGCTGCTCACCAGCTGGGCACTGGTGGAGCACAGCTTCTCTCTGCCTGCCCCAAATAGGATGTGCCCCATCTGCTTGGAAAACTGACCTGCACAGACAGAAAGACAAGGTCAAAGGCAAATTAGAGAGCAAGGTGTATATGAAACTCTGCTGGAGCATGAGAGGTCTCCTGCATTTCAGCTGGGGACAGACTATTTCCAGGGATATAGGGAGTTTCTCGGGAAAGACAGAAAGGAAAGGAGAGGGAGGGTATCATTGAATCTCAAGGAAAAAGGCTGAGTGCAAAGAAATTTGATCACACTGACCAAATAGATTCTGTTTGGGTGTGTCATCTCAGACAAGAGATGACACAAACTGCCCCAGAAGAATAATAATGAGGATCTTTTACAGCCTCCCTCCTCTAGTCAAGCTTGGATATCAATTATAAGGGATTTAAAATCACAGGAAAAAATAAATGCAATTCCTTGTTTATGGAAGACTTTACTGTCCCAGACCTAAAGCAGAAAATAAATGCCACCAGTGACAGCAGGGCTCATCAAAGATATTGGGATGGTATAAGGTGGTTTTCTTTAATAATCAAATAACTAACAAGAGATTGTGTTGTTTAAAAAGGAGCAAAGAGGATCTTTGCTATGATTGACATAAGGCTAATGACAGATGGGAAGGATATATAAAGGAAATAGTAATATAACAAATTACAATGTCTCAGGAGAAAAAAACTGTGTTTCTTAATGCAAAAGAAAATTGAGGAATCCATACAATCTCTTCCCTAGCATATTGAAATAACTGGTATATGAATTTATAAGTAAAAGCAGCCAGAGTTTAATGAATTTCAATGAAAGTTTGCCTAGGACTTCAGCATAGCAAATACAATGTTTATATTTTAAAAAGTATTTCTAGAAAGTATACATATTCCAAAATGTATTTTTAAAATTCAGGATAATGCAAAGTCTTAGAAAAAAATTTGAAAGAAAGAACAACTTTCTAGGGAGACAGGGAGGCAAACAGAATGTGTGAAAACATTCAAGGTTTACTAAAGCAGAGAATGTCAGACTGAACTGGTGTATTTTGAGTAAGATAATTGTCCTTCTAGAAGGAAATAACTCAGTGAACTCAGTCTGTTGAAGTTGAAACAGATCATTTGATAAAGTGCTCTGCAAGAAATCATTCCTGAAAGTGGAGGTGACAGGGATTAATACAAAAGCAACATGAACAAGGAGAAAGATGTTTTAATAAAAGAGGAGTTATAAGAATGGTGCAAATTACCCAGCGTTGTTCCTCAGGGATCAGGCTTTGGAGCAACACCTTTTAATCTACACTTCTATGAACTAGGAATAATGAGCAGGCCACCCTCAAAAACTGTGCACATGATACAAAGCTGGAAGGACTTGCCAATACTGAGAAGGACCAGATCCCCAACTGGAATTAAATGACCTTCTTGCCTGTAGTGATAGAAATTTAATAATGTGAACTGCAAAGTCATGCTCTTGGGATTCATCAGCTGGAAGCAACAGAGAAGGAAAAAGATCTGAGTGTTCTGATGGACTGACAGTGTGCCAGGTCTGCCAGGCCAACACAGCTGTGGAAACAGATAAAGTAATGTTCAGATGGGTTAGGTGAGATTTTTAGTAGAGAAGGAAATATTGGCACCGGTAAGATTTTGTATGAAATATTTATACAGTTGCTGTCAACAGTTAAAAAAGATTAGCTCAAACTGGAATCAGTGCAGGCTGGCTGTTAGACCAATCACAGAATTAGCAGTCTTAGGGAAAGGTAAAAAGAACGTGACTTGTTCAGAGTGACAGTGGGGAACAATGTGCAAGTCCTTTATAAATAGATTTTAAGATAAGTAGCATGGAAAAAGAAATAAGTTAAAGATTAACATGACTGTGAGATCAAATTTTTATAATCTGATCAACAGTGTGTTTAGACTGAAAACCAAAGAAAACATTTCTAACTATTGAAGGAGATCACACATCAGCATGGTCTTTCAAAGTCAGCAGGAAGGGCAAGGTACCTAAATAGTCTTAATATGGAACTTGATATACCCACAGAAGGGTTTTAAACTAAGAAAGTGAGTTTGTGGTCAATAACTGTTTTGGTTATACCAAAAGAGGCTTAAAACAAGACTAGATCTCTGTACTTCATGTATATGGATCCCACACTTCACAGAGCTGTTCCATCAGCAAGGAGCCAGTGGGCTCCTCCCAACACATCCTCATTGCTGCACAGGTTGGTTTCTGAGGTTTTTCACGTTTCTCTGGAACCCTGGACCTTTGCCAATTGTCAAGTTTCACCTCAAAAAAGGAAATCTGCCTGGAAAGTGCAGGGTGCATTGGATGAGACATAGCTAAATGATCTACTACTGATCCCAGGCAGCTGTGATTTGTACCTGGGTGTACTGATGTGGAGCAGGACGTGTGTAGACATGTAAATGGGACCTCTGGACCCTGGCCCAGCTCCTCCTCTCCAGCCCCTTTCTGCTGCACTGCCTTCAGTCACCCAGTAGTGCAGTCTGGGTCCCCCTTTTCAAACACAATACATTCTCTTCCATTGCCTAAACTGATTACTGGTTGACATTTTATTCTCTACAATCTTACATTTGAACTTGCATTCCAAAAATGCTCATTTTTCTTTCTTCTTACTTCTCTTGGTATAAATCCCAAATAACTGTGCTGTAGGTTTGCCCTTGGTAACTGGAATTGAACATGAGTTATTACAGAGGACTGGGGAAACCTGGATTGCCCATTATATTCTTCTCAAATACCCTTTGCCTCCTAAGACTGCTATTGAGAATCAGCTGTTCAGTCACATTCCCTGTGTTATTGATTCTGCTCTTTTTTATCACAGTATGGTGAGTGATAAAGAACTTCTGCTGTGACACTATGTGAGTTCAAGGACTCCACTTGTGTACCTGCCAAAGGTGGTTCTCTGTACTACTGCAGGGTGGCTCAATGTCTGTATTATTCTTTTCTCTATCATCTTCCACACCCTATTTTATGAGGAAAGACAGCCAGAATAGTTACATAACATGTTCTCAACAGGAAGCAAAGTAATTGCCAATGTTGTGTTTATTTTATTTGTTTCCATGTCAAACTGGAAAAAAGCTCATATCCCACTGGGAACTACCTGTCCAAATGTAATCCTTTTTGTATGTCTGAGAAATACCTAAGACATCTCAAACATTTGTGGAAACACTCTTAGTAACAGGAACAACAACACATTTGCCATGGTTTAAACTCACTCTGTTATGTTCCTTTTCTTTCCCAATGATACCATGATCTGTGTCCAGAGCTCTCACATAGCCCACTCAGCTTGTCCACCCCATGAAATCCTTTCTTATTTTTCTGGACTTTTGAACATGTGAAATTGCTATGAATGATTCAGATTTAACCACAAAATCCTGGGTGACTTGCAGCCTGTCAGGATAAACTGGTTTATTCTCTCAGAATAAGCACAATTCCAATATGCCCTGTCTGTGCACCTGGACAATCCTGTGTCCCAGTGGATACAGCATGCAGGGTATTTCAAATCCCAAAGGACTGTTTTGTTTGAAATTGGGTTCTTTATTCATTCGAGGATCCAATGTCTGAGCTATCTACATAAGGTTTGGCATGGGTGGATATGATTCAAGCAGTGATGCCAATGGGAGCTTTTTGCAGCTTGATAAGAAAACCAAAACTATAGGGAATAAATCTTTCTAGAAAAACGAACCTCCACTGCAGAGAAATGCAGTAGGAAAGATGGCAGTGGGATGAAGGATCATGTACAAGACACTCTGGCAGGATGAATGGAGCTCTGTGCTCACCTGAGGGAACCAGAGGGGTCACAGACAGAGGGGACACAGAACAGCAGAGCTGGAAGGGGCAGCACTGTAAACTTCCTCGGTATTGCCACTGACATTTTGCCTTTTAATTTTTGCACTGCAGAGCAGGACTTAGTGACCTGTCGACAAATCCTCGTATCTGCCCTCTGGGCTAAGTCAGCAGTGTCAGAAGAGCAGCTTTTTCCTTAAAATGTGATTACAAATGTTTTGACAGCCTCAATTTTGTACCCTTTATGGCCTCAGCTTGCCCGTACAGTTCGCTGTGCCTGTGCCGAGCGCGGGGCCGGGATGTGCTGCGGGAAGGGAGAGAGCTCAGCTCCCCATCCTGCCCCCGATCCCGCTTCCCCCCAGCACCAAGGAACGATCCCTCTGCCCTTCCCAAAAACCCCGGGGCCGTGTCCGCAGCCCGGTAAACACAAGGTGGCGCCCACCAGCCTCCCTGCAGCGGGAGCTGGGCATTCCCAAGGGATGAGGAGCTGGACATTCCCAATGGCGGGATGCGGGGCTGGGCAAGGACTGCACACACTCGGTCCTTAAACAAGTGTTTTCTCCATCAGTGTTTGCTAATCCTCCACCCCTAGTGGGTTTACATTTTAAGAAATCTCTTGAAGTGTAACAAATATATTAAGGAAGCGTATTAAGGGAAAGAAAATTCGTGGAGCCAAGAGACATTTTAACACACTGATGTCAATCCTACCAGAGCTTGAAACACAGTGTTTGCACTGAATTCACCAAACTTGTCCTGTTCTTTCAGGCAATGGCAGCCAAACAGAGAAAGGCAAGATCACCTCAGACATGCAGTCACCTTGTCACCTGACAAGATCTTGTTCACATTTTCACTCTTGTTACTTTTCTGTCTCTTGGTCATTCCATGCTCCCTGTCTATTTAATTCTCTTCAGTCTCCATTCTCTGCTTCAGCTGTATCATCTCTCAGAAAACATAAATCCCTGACTGACATGTCTAAAGCTTTCATCTCCCCATCTTTGCCCCCGTGGCTGCAGCAGAGTCCCACTGCAGAGAGCACTTCAGAGATGGATCACTTGCCCTTCCCTGCAGCCTCAAAATCAGCTCCTCTTTGAAGAACTTACATTTACATAAACATCACAGGGAAGGAAGGACAAATAGATCCCACTGATCAGAAGGAAATGCTCCCCCTAAACAGGTCGTTTTTATGATCACACCCTCTATTACTTATCATTCTCCTGTACAAGCAGGTCAGGCCATGTATTCTTTAGTCACACACTCATGTCCACAGGCAACACATCCAACACGTGCTACCTGTGCTGATACCAGCTGGGTGAGATGAGGTATCTGTATTTATTTATATTGTACTTCATTTTGGAACAGGTGGTCTCCCTGATTTCTTGGCATCACCAGTACATGTGATGCCCATTCTTGCAGGCACTGACGTTTATGGCTGCTAGAGTTGTATGACTTATCCCTGGGTAATGCCAACTAAATCAAAATTATGTTTATGCATAAGAACTGCTTTATTTTTCAGGCATCCAGCTTTAGTGCAGGCTGCTAAAAATGCTTTCCCATCTTTTCTCCTTAATGCCTCGTCAAAATTTGATTATCCTTTCTATTCTTCCAGGACCAGACTTTAAGCAACAGAATTCACTCATCTTTTCTATCCTGTTCTTATGACATTTCTTCTTAGGCAAATCTTGCCCACTCCAAGATCACAGAGGACTTAAAAAATAACCTAATCTGCAAGGACTGACTGCCAAATGGATGCAGAATTTAATGGATCTACAGTGCCTACATCTTTTGCAAAGACTATGCTTGTTGACTGTTACATACCTAGACTGTCTCGAGTGCAAGGTATACATTTGGACTAAATAAAAATCCACTGCCATTGCTCCACATCACCTTCAGGAGCAACACAGCAACATCCTCAGCTCTGGGACCTCTGGATGCCTCAAGGAGACAGTGTTTTACTCAGGGTAAAGTAAATGTCCAGCTGCTCCATCAACAACATTCTAGGCCCCTTTGACCACTCTAAGAACAGCAGTTTCAGTTATTCCTCAGCCAAAAGCAAAGTGCTGCACATCTTACAAAAAGCTGGAAGACCTCAGTTCCCACCTCACTGCTTCACTCACTTGGGAACAAATCATGAAAATGCCATTCAGAGATCACAGAGATGCACTCCCATATCCATGAGAACTTACCATTTTTCCATCACCGTTTTGTCAACCAAAACACTCCAAGTGATTATTAACCCCAGCAGTTTCAGGAAGCCCTGCTGTCCCCTCCAAGGTCAGCAGTGTCTCTCACAGTAGGGAAAGGTGTGCCTGCTTTGCCATTGCTACTTCAGCTCTGGGAGGTCTGTAAACCAGCCATAAACAGCTACTTCTAATTCCAATTAGTTTCCAGATCTTCACCTACCAAAGATAAATCTGCAGTGTGTTTATGTGTTTGTGTCATGTTTAAAGGAGACACACTGTGAAAAACCTGAGTGCAGAGTTGCTGACAGGCTGATTGAGCACCAGGACAAACCTGCGTGATCTTTATCCACAGTTTTACACCGGCTTAGTCTGCAACATTACTTAAAACATTCCCCACTCCTGAGACTAATCTGACTAATTTAAATATTTATCCTTCCACTGCTCCAAATCCTAGTACAACACCTCCCTCCTAGAGACTGGATGTGGTTTTGGGAAAAAACAACACAAAACCAGAACCAGATAGGAGCTTCATTCTAGAACTGAAACTTCCCCTCCTTCTTGCACACAAATCCTGTTTTTCTATGCAATATAAAAGTAGCTGTTGGGCAGCTGCCTAAAAACAGATAACTTTATATTTTTTTACTGAAAGAAAAGACAAAACAGAGAAATTATTCTCTGATTCCTCTCTATCTGATGCTGGAGAGCTGTTTTAAAAGTAAGTGATTTATTAAGAAATGTAAATTACTTTAAACACCAAAGGCTTTTTTTTAATGAGTGTTTCTTGTTACATAGTTGGCAGAAAGTCACATATCAGGCTTTCATATATCAGGGTGAAAGATGCTTAAAGAACAAAATCATTACCATAAGCATTTATTTTTATGATAATTTTTGAGCCTGTAGCAACTAATATTTCTGATTAGCAGTAGAAAAAAGCAATGACTGGGCTTTTTTTAAAAAAATTAGCCCCTTGCCCCATCTCCGGGGCAGAGAGGGGCTGACCAGGATGGTTTTGCAGCCAGGACACCCCAGGCAGTCACACACTGAAGAACCAGTGATGGGGAGCTTCGTGCACTGGGTCTGTGACAAGGAGGCAGCAGAGTTCAGAGCTAACCCTGGCTCCACTACGGAATTGTGAAGGGGAGTGTTGGGCTCTGATCCTACACAATAACCACCTTCCCCAGAGCCTTGCCCACAGTTCCTGTGGTCACCCCTCAGGGGGGTCACGTCAGTGCACAGAGTGAGGGGGGATGGAGGGATAACGTAGTGTCAGCCTGTCACTGCTGGGCTCCAGCTGGGGATCTTGTGTCTGCACCCAAGAATGATTCATTTTCAAAGAATGTAGGTATCAAAATGCAGGCAGTTCTCCAGCCACATACAAGTTAGACTATCTGTTTCTTGCTGATACAAATTTTCACACACTAGGGGGGAAAAGTGCTGGTTTCATGCATCACTTTGCACTGGATTGTGTCCAGTTGCTTTACTTGTCATTATGCAACTGAACCCTGGGCAATTCAACACCCAAGACAAAATTAGAAATACATAAATATATTTGCACTGTTTCTTTGCTCTCCGTAACAATATTTGTTTCTCCCCCCAGCCCAAGATGAACTGTACAGCACCAAATGGAGTACAGAAAAAACACTCATTATTTTATTCTTCTGAACTGAGTACTTTGGCATTTAGTGTTGGCTTGCACAGCAGATCAGATGGGATTATTTCAGTTTAAAATACAACTACCATCTTGATA
This sequence comes from Neodrepanis coruscans, assembly GCA_013400695.1. Lineage (NCBI taxonomy): Eukaryota > Metazoa > Chordata > Aves > Passeriformes > Philepittidae > Neodrepanis > Neodrepanis coruscans. The sequence continues at coordinate 9,727 of VYZS01018615.1, read as the reverse complement.
AGTGGCAAAATTCATACATGGACCAAATCTACCATAAAGCAGCCCCTAATGAGCCAAAATTTCGACTGACTTCCAGTACAAGCTTTGTCAATATAGGGATAAGCAAGAACTCAGGACTAATGCAACTCAAATTCTGTTTTTACCAAACTGAAGGACTTACAGAAAAACTAAACAAAGCAAAACAAAATAAAAACACCCTAACAACAGAAACTACTGGACTGTATTTAAGTACAATTTTTCATCTCCAGAAATAATTAATAGTAACTATTGAGTTCATACAACCCCTTCCGTCATTATAGAAATTAGCCAAGTTTTACTTATAGGGAAACAGCATCTTCAGTAACATATAGGAACAACTTTGTGATACACTTATACTGAGTAGGATCTGATTCCTAGAATCATCTACCTTGCAAGAATCCAAGCACAAGAATCTATTCAACATACAGAGACAGCATCACAGTTTTCCCTTTTAGCTTTGACCTCTTTCTTTGACCCTGTTTTAAGGACAAAGCCTATCACTTAAATGCCTGTGGCAGATTGCACAGGGAGCTACTGACACAAACCACACAGTAAATAACAACTGTCCAGGGCCACAGGGAGGCTCAACATCAGAATTAGAACTCAGATAACCCATCCTGGATTCCCTGGAGGCAGAACTACACACAGTACAGTAGTGGGGGCCAGTCCTGTGCTTGCTCTTCATCCCCAGCAGGGTAGGTCCTTACTCTGAAACTCAGCCATTTGAACTATTCAGCTAAATACCAACCTGCTGCTACTCCTGGGGATCCTGAAACCATTCCTGCCTCAGGAGTATCTGTTTCCTCCTTATATTGACAATTACCATCTTGCTTTGACCATATGTTGAAATGTTCCTCTTTTGATTGGGAAGTAAATTGAAGAATATGGCCAATGTTCTGAAGTATATGACCGATAATAACAACATCACCTTAACAGAAACTTCCACATGTTCTGCCCAACTCCACAAAGTAAACTTCACTAGTAATACTACTACAATGGCTTTAACCATGATGAGGTACAGGATGAAAAACTTATAGATCTTGGTAAAAACTAAGACACTACTCAATTTTAAATTATAAGCAGTAGAGAAACAAAGGAAGATTCAATTCATATTAATGATTCACAGCTTCTGCAGCTATCACATACACCTAGTTACAAATGCTAATTATAACATAATTTTAATGGGAAACACTAATCTTATTGTGGTACAGATCCTCTTGGCACTCAATTCAATGGGAATTTTGCCACTGACTTCAATGGAAACAGGAAGTCTCATATAGTAGTCATTTATAAATACCATATGTTTGTCCCTATAAATTATAAATTATTGTGCTGCTTGCAAGACTAGATCTTACTCCAGTCCTAACAGAAAGCCATGGAATTCCCCTGTCTTGGTCCCAGGAACAGTGTGTTGTCTGTGCATTGTATTTATTCCTGTCAGGGAAAGTTAATTTCATGCTGCAATCTGTTCTTTAGCCAACAGAGGAATGACAGCAGCAGCCTCTGAAAGAGACCAGCTCTCATGAGACAAAGGGTCTGTCACTGTGCTGGAGGAACCAGCAAGGCTGAAGAGGCAGAACACAGGACACAGGGACACTGCTGGTCCCAGACAGACCATGGGGATACCCAGGCTGAGACATGCTGAGATTTCAACTCGATTCATTTGCCCAGAAAATCTCTTTCTGGTCAGAGAGATTTCTTAATGCAGCATGAAACCACCAGTGCAATTCTCTGAGCAATTCTTCTTCTTATTATAAAGCCATAAATACAATAATCATAAAGAAAAGTCTGACATAGCTACCACACACATACAAAGCCTATGTTTCCATGAACACAGAAAAGTCCTTTTCAGGGACTTTTCAAATGCAAAAGATTGTTTCTGTTTGAGTTATTAAGCTGGGAGGATTTAAATACAAATAAAAAGTTAAGAGGCCACAATCTCAATGCAGAGAAACTCAAAAGTTTTATAAGAATGAAAAGAAATAGAATATAAATAGGAACACATAATAAATGTCAGTGTTGTCATACTTACTGATGCAATAAGAACTATTATATAGGCACTTTACCTTAATCAAAACACATTAAAAGATTGATTCCACAATCTGTATTCATTAAATTCTCCCTCACTCCTTACCAAAGCTTTATTTAGAAATTTGCCAAGACTCCTGTTTTGTTTAACTCCGCAGCTGTAGGTTTACAATCCAATTCCCCACTAAGCAGACATTGCCTACAGAAATGTCAGCTGATGCAAACTCTCAGAAAGATCTGGAAAGTGCTCCGTGTTCCTCGGAACAGAAACAGCCATTAGCACCAAGGAAAGATTCCTGTCAGGAATGACAAAGAAATTGGTCCACATCTCCTCCAAAAACCTCACTGCAGAACACTCATGTTATCAGCTGTGAGATAAGGGCAGGAAGAGGTGTTTTGTCCACACTGCTGGCTCTGCTGCACAGATGTGCTCTAGGCAACAGCAAATACATCCCTTCTCCAGAGCTTGTCAGGACTGCACATTCTCCCCTGCATGAAAAGGAAATATGATGCTGCATTTTCAGCAGCACTATGGAGAAAAGACACTCAGTCCTTGAGAGTTAAAAAACGGATGCATTTAAACAAACTATCTTCCACGGATTTACCTCAAAACTGTATCTCTTTCTCCAAATGGGCACAATCTGACAAAAATACAAAACCAGTAAGTGGGATGCAACAAACAGGAGAAACTAGAGAGAACCTGGATTGCAGTTGGGGTACAGAGGCAGAGTGTATTCCCCAAACACAGAACTCAGTGTTTTTGTTAAATATAGCCCTAAACTCTCGCTATGCCTGAAAGTATGTGTCAGCTTTATCTGCATTGACCAGGCTGTAATTTTACACCCTGTCAGGGATCCCTAAAAACAGTCTTAACACAAACTAGGTCTGTTCAGCTCACTGAGAGCTTTTAGAAAATCCTGGGGCTGGAGTGACATTCATAGTATTTTTCAGTTTTGTACTGTTGGTTTTGCACCAACATCACCCCACGAGTGTTGTGAGCAGCAGAACAAGCACAAGTTTCTCTGCAGGATTCTTCACCTTTGCTCAGTGTAAGCACAGTGGGAGGAACACACATGATCCCCAGAGACCAGAGAATTTGGAAAACAGCATTTAATGGTTCTAGAAGGACTTCACAATTTTGGTGGAGAGAATTTCCCACCAGCAAGAGGGACCTATTTTATTTTCTATTGAACTCATTGTTATTAATGAATTGCAGTAATAGCAGCAAAAATAAAGAATATTCGAGACATCATCCTTTAATTCTGAGCTTTCTAATAATGATGCCATTGCCTTTTAAATTAAATGCTCTGCCATCATCAGGTAAACAAGTCTGTTATTCACTAAGTCTGCATGGTTCTCTTAAGAATGGTGTTAAAACCATCATGGAGATTTTGGGTCAGCTGAGACATAGGATATCTGATCTAGCAGATCCTAACTGGAATTTCCTTAGTAGCTGAAACAGTAGAGGACAAGCTGAATTATCAAATTCATCACACAACTTAAAATGGTCCTAAATTAAATGGTGGAGTTAAACATACTGATTTGCTTTTACTAGGCTGGAGTGCAGAGAAACAAAGATCATATTGAAATGCACTGTTTGAGTCAAATTACTTTGATCCTAAATGGAGTTAACAGTAACTTTTGTATGTTAAGCCTCTTTCAGCCCTAACACTCTTCAAAATCATCAGGAAAGAGACTACAGAGAAATCTCATGTTTGTCGCTTTAATTGTGAACATTTCTCATCTACAATTCCATGTTTTTTTAATCTCTTCCATCTGCTCTGCATGTGTTCACCATTCCCTGGACACAAACAGACACTTTATTAACTACATTAGCTCAGTTCTGAGTTTCTTACATCAAGCCCATGTCATGCCAAGCAAGCAGGTTGGGATGCTCAGTCTTACTCCTACTGCTTATGGCAGGGCTGTAAATCTGTTATAGGAACTGGGCTCCAGGCACTGCTCCCACTGGGAAGGAGGGAAGATCCTTCAGGGAAACAAATAGCTGCTCCATTTCAATGGAGCTCACCCAGATTGGTTTCAATAAGCAAGAAAAATCTCAAACCCTCCCCAGACTTGAGACAGTCCCTCAAACCAGGTTTTGCTCTTAGGAGAAAGCTGGATTTCAGGCTGTTTTCCTCCCAGAGGCACAGCTGAGTGGTCTGTGCAAGGATGGCTCTGCACTGCCCAGAGACAGCTGAGAGCTGCCCAGCTGCACTGGGCTGGAACTGGGTTTACTGGGAAAGCTGAGATAACAAGGGCCAAAGCACCACGGCTTCATTCCCGAGCCATCAGCCTCACTGCTCAGGAGATACTCCACAGAGTGCAGCCTTCAAGAGGTTTGTGGTTGTTTCTATTGTGGAAAGGGAGTTACAGCATCTTAACTTGTAAAGATTGCACCTTATTTTTCATTTTACTGATCTGGTCTCTTTCAGAGACAGTAGTCTTGCTATTTTTGCTGTTGTTGTTGTTGTTTGTGCAGTTTTCCTTGGAAAACTCTAGGGGGTTACTGAAGAACTGGCAGAATTAGGGCAGCAAGATACAGTGAAAATGATGCCTGATTATCAGATCACGTTTTTCATACTTCTAGTTTTAAAACTGGGTGAAATCCAATTCTACTCAACCAAAAGAAATCCTCCTTTTGGAAGATGAGCTGCTGGCCACATCAGCAGAAGGCAAGTGTCCATGTTTTTGTCTTGTTAACAAAACTGAGATGTTCATATACTCAAGGTCTAAAGAGAAATGTATTCTACAAATAAAGGTGATGATAGAAGATGTTCAGGCAAGTGCCCCACAGGTGCAGGTCCCCCCTGTGTAGGGAGTCACTGCCCAGAAACCTCCCTGGACTGGCTCCCTCAAAATCCAACAAACTGACAAAGGTCAGGCTGATCATTTCAGCTGGCTGCACTCATAAAAGCAGTGACATAATTGCTTACAGGTATTTTAATTGAAAATTGGTGGCCTTACAGATCAACTTCAACAAGGCTTAGAACAACTTTCAAGCATCACTCAATGGACGTTTCTCTGTTTTGTAATACCCTATTAAATACCCTATTTAATAGAAAAATATGCTTGTTACCCAAATATTCATGAATGTTAAACCATGTCTAACTTCGTACTTTTCTCCAAAGCATGACTAAAAATCTTCTATTAGTTCTAATAATGCACACATTTTAATTCCTATGCCAAAAAAAATCCATCATTCCTAACCAGAAGCATTCATAATTTAAATGTCTGTCTCTGCTGTTGATGGCACCATCAATTACAAGGTTAGGTGATGGGGAAGATCTGCACTGATTAACATGCATTTTTCAACATCACTGTTCAGTAAGGTTTTATATAGCTGCAACTTTCAGGAAATAGCTGGGATTTGGTATTCTGAAATTACCTTGCCATGGTATTCTGAGATGACAGCTTTGGAGCTCTTCTTAACAAAGGCTTCACATTTCATCTGATACTCAAATTTCAGTAAAACTGCATTATCCACAGAAGTCATTAACTTTCCAGAAAAACTTCTACATGTCAAATTTTGCCCAGAACTACAGTTTGTACAGCCTGGCTCAGTTTTGTGCAGGACACACAAATTTGCAAAATGGTCTTACTTTTTAAACTCAGCAAAGCACTTAAACATTTATTCTGCTAAATACCTGCTTTCATCCACATCTACTCAGAAAGGGACAAGCCAACGTGGAGAATTTGGGAACCAGCAGAACACATTCTGCCCTCAACATCTGGATTTTCAAATCTGGAGGTTGCTATACAGTAAATCCAAATGCAAAAGTAAAAACAATAAGTCAAATCCCTCAAAAACTGTGAGATTGATCCAAGAATCTCAAAAGTTTTGTTCAACTACTTGTTGTCTCTTATTATAAAGCTACTCTGCAAGCTGTCTCAGAGAACCACAGGTGCAGTCAAGCACCTCCCCATGTACCTCCTCTTGTGTGAGCAAGAGCTCACAGTCAATTTCTCAACAGTTCCAGGAGTTTTTCTGCTCCAACAGGTAACCAGGCACAGCCAGACTGGAATTCCTGTTCAGAAGGAGACAGGCCTCCTGCCCTAGAGATTCGTCTTGCTTTTTCCTCATGAAATTTCCAGTTTAGTGACATTCCTTTTTAAATGTATTCTTTTTAGCAAAGCACAGTCAGTGCTATGATTCAGCTCAGATGGAGGCCATTACAATTCAAGCAAAGACTGTTAAGTGAATTTATGAGTAGAATGCAAGAAATTCAATTTTTCATTCAGAGCAACAGATTTGATGTAATTTACTTTACGCCTGACTGCAGCAATTTGCTGATAAAATCCATAGTGAATATAATGTGGTTTGTCCATAACTGAAAAATAAGAACTCACATTTTCTGTCTGGGTTGTTCCTGCTATATGATAAGGCTTGAAACCACTGGACTATCTGGCCACTGATATCACTCAGGAGCTGCAGCACAAATGCAGCACTGTATAGGAAGAACAATGCCTGCTTCTGTCTTTTCATCCCACTGATCCTTCAAATATTTGAACAGTGGAATCACTTCTCTGATGCACCATTTGATTAAACCAGGCTTAGCTCTCCAGTGCTCAATGGATTCTTGTTTGTAAAGACCTAAAGCTTCCATATCCGATGCCTTGTCTCAAGCACCAATTTCCACATTCATTCAGCTCACTCTTCTGTAGTCCCCACTCTAATTATTGTCAGTGTTGTTGGCAACGCCTAATGAGGGAGAGGGAATGTTTCTGAGCCCGGTGCATGCCCTGGAGACATGACCTCCGCATTTGGACAATACCCAAACACACATCAGCCCCTTATCACGCTCCAGTTTCCATAGAAAAGAAGCCCAAGCACACAGGCTGGACTGGAGCTGGGACAACTTTGACCATTTCCTGATCTTAGCAAATGGAGAAGCAGGGAATTAAGTCACAGGTTGGGTAAAGGCTTTGTGCACAGAAAAAACACTGAGTCAATTTTATCAGTTAGCATTTGGGTTTTTTGGAACCCATACATCCTTGAAATGTGTATCTCTCCTTGAAAAGCAGCTCTGCCAGAAGAACTGAAGGCCCTGCTTTACTCAGCAATATCAGCGCTAGATCAGCATATGGATAATAACCCAATTCTTATTTCATGCTCGTACAATTATATAACCGAAGGAGTTGTTTCTGTTTATAGTGGGACCCACTGTTTACACAGTGTGATAAGGACTGTAGAAGAACATACAGACAAGGCTGAAAAACATCTGAGTTCATTTCAAACACCTCTATATTTGAAAGCCTGCTGCAAGTGATGATGATTATTTATAGTGCTTATAAACCACAGTCATGGAGCAGGACTGCATTGGGCTACACA